>SNQJ01S0049835.1:62514-72526 GCA_010110895.2 Picea sitchensis | reverse complement strand
CATGGGGTATCAACACGGCTGAAAGCAAGGACCTCTAAATCAGGAAGATAATCAGGCTCCACAACCAACACATAATGAAAAAGTAGTATGGAGAACCATGGTCCCATGTAGGAATGCGAGCCACCATGTTGAAGTAGTCCAACCACCACTGTGAACCTGGGTCCAATGTCCAAGTGTTCATGTGAAATCCCCACGGAATATATTGGAACACCATAGCTAGCTGAAAATGATGCTCCAAAGATCGACACTGATCATGTGGATGAAAATATGCAGGTCCTTCCACATAGTTGGAAAGGGTGAAAGCTAAATATGGAAGGAACAATGCCACTGTAGAATATGCAGGCTAGACACTGGTAATCATATATGGCTCCTGATTTGTCACATTGATTTTCTTTACAGAAGGTGTAGTAGAGTCCTCAAATAAATTATGAAATTGGTTTCCATCCCAGAAATGACAAGTATCCATATACAAATCATCATAATCGTCCTTGTAATCATACCAAGCATATATTTCTTGATTATATTATGTTGAGATGTAAATGTCAATGATCTCCTTGTTATATCTCTCTTGAATCTCCTACCTTGCAAGAGAAGAGTACCAAGAATCACAATCATGCTCGAAAGCATGCCAAACAAGTTCTTCTCGAGCATATTTTGTCCAAATGGCGGGATAAATCTGAAGGTGTTCACTTATTATATCATCGATAGCTTTTAAGGACATTGGAAATTTTGTAGAGGCTAAAGTGCATTGCATATCCATCGAAAAAACCTCATATAATATGTCATAAGAAATCTCTGAAAATCCTTTATCCAATGGCACTAATCTGGTAGCAATTTGAGCACCATGTCAAAAGTTATGATCTCCTCAATCCCGTCGTCGTCACGAAAAACCCCCAAAATTGGTTGATTTTAAATCAACGATATCTTCACTTCCAGAACTATGATTCAAACGATATTTTTTTTTTAATTGGGTGAAATTGTGAGAGGAACTCATATATGTAATTTTTTTGGGCAAATTCGGCCCCAGGTGCTACAAAAATCAAAAAAATCACGTGACCATCCGCGGAAAACCCTAAAAAATTGCAGATTTTAGAATGGTTGTAATTTCACATCCCGGACTCCGTTTCGGACGATTTTTTTTTTTAATTGGGTTTTTTTCTGAGAGGAACTCAGATATACAACTATTTTCTTCAAATTTTGCACATAAACATATATAAATCATCTAGAATGTCACAACCCTCTTTTTCTTCTCCGAAAAATCTGCCAAAAAAAAAAAACAAACAAACAAACAAACAAATTGCCCACAATTCCTGCGAAGGAAAGTGCTCTGATACCAATTGTTAAATACCAACGACCTAAATAAAAAAACATCGCAATATATCTAGAGATAAATATAGAAAACCCACGCTTTATTATATTGAAAACCCTTTAGGTAGGGCAACACCATACAATGGATCATATTATGGAAGGGATCATCTTTTGTTCACTTACCTCTTCAAGGGGGCATCCTCCTATTGAGCTACTGCTCCAAATACAATACTTCTCTTCATACAACATTACATTGTTTGAACCCCTTTATATAGTGCATTCTAGAGGAGGACCCTTCTAGAAGTAGAACCTTCTAGTAAGTTCTCTTACATTTATTATATCTAACCATCATAGTGAGCCTTATTTAATAATATAGTGGACCTAGTCCACCTTACATTGAATGGTCTCCACTATTATCACTATGGACCCTTCGGGCCCCCCACTACCTCTCTAGCTACCTAAGATATTTTGAAGATATAAATATTTTTCCCCCACTACCTATATATATATAAAATTTTAAAACATTCACAAATGTGAAAATTATCATATAAGATATAATTACCAACAAGTTATTTGAACAACAAAAAACTATAAATAAGAAAATATTAAAAATTGATCAATTTCAAATTGGTAAGATGTTTTAAAACAACTCATGACCAAAATGTAATCAAATTTGTTATTTTTTTTAAAGGAATCGTAGGGAATCTAAAACGAAAAATCTACAAACCCATTCCTATATTTGTAACAATGTTAAAGGTATTATGCATAGGACTTTGGTGGCCCTTGTTGTTTCAAGGTGCAAAAGAATGCATTGTATGAACTTGTAATGCATGCCAATGAATTAGAAAGCCTGCAAGAAGAGATGAGATTCCCTTGTTTTCGATGGTAGCACTTGAACCATTTTAGAAGTGGGCCATGGATTTCATTGGACCAATCGACCTACCCGCAAGGATATCTTGTGCAAAGTATATTGTAACAATAACTGGTTATTTGATAAGATGGGCAGTGATAGTGCCTACAAAAGACTATACTTATGAGATGGCAACATGCTTCATATTTGAGAACATCATCACAGTAGTCAGGTGTCCAAGGATTTTGATGAATGATCAAGGTACACTTTTTGGTAGTGAGACAATTTGAGCATTAAATAGAGAATTCATGATTCATCACTAGAAAATCACTCCATAGTACCCATAAGCAAACAACATAATGGAAGCATTTAATAAAATGTTGGAACATGACTTACAAATATATGTAATGTAGAGAGAGATGATTGGGACAATAAAATCCATGGAGTTTTGCGGGCATACAAAATGACATATAAAATATTGACCAAGCATACTCCTTTTCATTTGGTCTATGGGAAGGAAGTTATCATGCTTATGGATTTTGTGGCACCTAGTCTAAGGATCACATTTGAAACAAATATCATAGATGATCAATCATTATAAAGGAGACTGAATGAGCTTGTCAATTGAGGAGGATATATTCATTATTGGATTTGATCAAAAAAATTCAAAAGTGTGGGCAGAAGGTCTAACACAATAATAACATTTGAAAGAAAACACTTGAACCCATATTACTAGCCTTGATGTACAACAATAAGTACCAAAAGAATCATAATAAATTGAAAATATGATGGTTGATATTCTTCTTAATTATATATATCACATAAGTTGGTGTGATGAAATTAGCTCAATTAGATGGGAAATCAATGAAGGGGCTAATAAACAACAACACAATGGAAGCACTTCACTGTTCAAGGTTGGGTAGTGAGAAGGAAAAGGTAAATACTGTATAATGAAAATGGTCGGAGTTTATATAGTTGTAGTTGAATTTTAATGAATTTCACTAATTTTTTTGTTGTTAATTCACAACATGTCTTAGTGGATGGGGAGAGTTAGTTTAGTGATTTAATGGGAAAGCAACAATTTTGAAGAAAAATGTGCAATAATGTTCAGGTGGCTATAATTTCTTAATGAATGAATATAGAACCCCATGCATGTGATAGGTGACATCAACAAAGGAGAGGATAAGTTGACTTGATAGTTAGAACAAGGAATAAAGCATTAAAATTAATAACAAGAAAATGAGTCCCATGAGAATCTAAGGAAAAAGATAATTCAAATTTGAAAATAGGAAAAATGATGAGACTATGACACAAAAAGACAGGGGTAGTCGGTAGATTTAATGCACTATTTTTTTAAGTGGAGGGTACATAAACAACACCATGGGAAGAAAGAACCACGTAATGAATTGAACGAAGTGTTGAACAATGGATACCCGGAGGCTGAACAATTTTTAGAGAGCAGAAGGAGGAGGGTAAACGGTGGAAGGGGACTACATAAGTTACAACGATGATCCTACATTCAAACCCTCAATAAGGTCGAAGAAAAAAACACAAAGACAAGTCAATTTGTTGATTTTTGAGTGTATGAAAAAGTCAAACTCAGAGAACCTCTTAAGCGAAAAGTTGCAATAATGGGATATCAAGAATTACTTGTAAGACATTAATGCATTTTCAAAAATAAAGTTTGAGAGATATGAAGATGTAGAAAAAGTAACTGACAAAAAGGAAAACATGGAACCTAAGGAGGAATTCAAGAATATTTATCAACCAAAAATTTTATTGTTATTGGATGTACCAAACTTTGGGAGAGCACTTGTGACCACTAAATGTGTTTAAATTTTGTTTAGCAAATTACATGGAAGATATCTTTGGCTTGATTGTGCAAACCTCATAGATGAGGGTTTGATGCACCAAGTATCAAGATTGTCAAAAAAAAGGGAAAGGACACAACAAACATTGTTGTTGCAAGACATGTGACCCTATACAATATCTATGACATGTATGAGACTCATAAAGGCATGTGTGATGTAATGATTTGATTGATTAATGATTTTGAAGATCAGTCTACAATAG
This sequence comes from Picea sitchensis, assembly GCA_010110895.2. Taxonomy (NCBI): domain Eukaryota; kingdom Viridiplantae; phylum Streptophyta; class Pinopsida; order Pinales; family Pinaceae; genus Picea; species Picea sitchensis. The sequence goes on along the minus strand of SNQJ01S0049835.1, from coordinate 68,295 downwards.
AGGACATAATCAAGAAGCATGATGTCAAATGGAACTGGAATCCTAAAAAATTTGAGCAACACATGTTGGGTTTTCAGGATCCATAAACAATAAATATTTTCATGAATAAGAGAAAATTGCCAAGGCAACATGACCATAAAAATCTATTAGAGAAACAACAACCTAAACCAACCAGTAAGGGAAAAGGAACCATGCCAACATCAAACCCTATTAGTGCTTATAGAGGATCAACTAGTCACATATCACATCCTGAAAAACTTGTGGAAAAGGATTTTACAACAAGATACACCATCCATTCCTAAATCACAACCAAATACAAAGAGAAAAATTTCAAACTCCTTGCAACAAGACCTATTAAAAGACAAAGGTAAAGTAAGATTGATGACACAAAAAGAGAATCAACAAAATCTCCTCTACCAAAGAAATTGCAAAGTGTGACTTCAAGAGTCGTTGAGAAGATGGAATCGCATATGGAAGTAACGAAGATGCTTCAATTAGATTTGAATCTCCAACTTTAGAATTTTGAAACAGATTTTGGAGATTGGAGAAATGCGGCCAAACATCGATTCAGTGGAAGAAAAGAGATAATAATGCCAACAAACACATTAACTAGTAAGGTTTCATAACCAGGGTCGGGGAGGATCCTAAGGTTGAAAGAACGCATTGAAGGTAAGAAGAAAATAGTAAAATTTGACCCAATAATAGTGGCTACATGTGATGCCCCTAAACTTGTCACATAGTTGGTAGAATCACATATAGTGGAACTAGATCTATCTATGTTATCTTTCGAGAGTTTGAGAGTACTAAGGAAAGAGATTTCTAGAAATAGATGATAGATCCATCTCTTTAGGATATGCACAGATAATCTGAGAACATAATATACATAGTTGGTATCATCCCACTCTGGATTGGGATGTGAAGGAGAAGAACTGTATTTTGAATCTTTAACATTGACTTGTGATTTATTTCCATCCAAACATATGGAGGATAAAATCTTTGTTGTCAAGCAAACATATTAGAAAATTCAAGAGAAGAATGTGTAATTGGAGAACTGAGTCAAAAGCATAGTGACGAGTGAGAATAAGAATATGTTAGAGAAGGTATCAACTTCAAAAAAATTGTTTAGCAAGGTACAATAAGGCAAAGCTTGATTGGAGACCATGGTTGATTCTTGTTTTAAGTTGAGGGAGAAATTGTAGAATGTTCATGTAGTGGCTTAGAAGGACAATGTTATAAAAAATATAGAGAATCAAACATTAGGAAAACAAAAACAAATTAAAGACTTACATTTGGTTTTAGGAAAGGAGTAAACAGGTGAAATCATTGCACTTAACAAACATATTGCAAGTATCAAAACTAAGCGACAAAAAATGGTTGATATAATAACACACTATAGCACTAAATCACATGCCAAGTTTACAACACTTAGCAACTTTTAGGTAGTGGCACAACAAGTGGTCAAAGTAGCTAAGAAATAAAAACTACTTGTAGCCTCAACTTCCCTAAAGCAAGTCAATGAATTTTTCCATTCATTGTAGAAGATCAATGAAACGTACGCAGAGGTTGTCTACGACTTTGAGGAGTTGAATGTTATAATTGTGAAAGATGGCCCTTCATTGGCACCTATTTTGCATAAGTAAACAAGATTTTATTGAGGGTGAGACAATGATAATGGTTGGGGCCTGTTAGCACCCTATTTTGCGAGGTTGATAATGCACACGCCCTTTCAAGTTTGCACACTAGAAACTCCACACACTATCAAGAGCACCTTTTGTTGAATCTATTTTGATAGTTGAAAACTTATTGTAAACAACCTAGAGTTATAAATATGTAATAGATTTGAGGAATAGGATTCGGAATTATGACAGTTTATGGGATGGGTTAGTTGAAGTCTATTCCAGGGTTTTGAGAGATCATTGGGAGGATGATATGAATTGTGTTGTGATGATCCTTCTATGAATTAATAGAATTGATTGTTAGTTTGGTTCTCTTTTCAATGTCATGTATAATGGCATGATGGATGTGTTCTAGTCTTCTTTATGGCGGTGTGAGTGGATATAGTGATGGATTTCTTTGCAATTCTTAGTGATATATTAGGTGATACATTACCCCTCTTCAAGGTATTGAATCCTCCTATATTGTTGGTTTTTGAATTGTTGGCTTGCACTTGAAGCAAGGGTCATTTTAGAACATCAACACTTCTTGGGCATCCACCGTGTTGAAATCCCCATAGATGAGCCAATGGGGCTTATGGGAGTTCCTCTACCATACATATCCCTAAAAGGTCTCTTTCTTTAGCATCATTGGATGCATTAATATTTGCTAGGCTCAAAATTTTCCCATCCAAGTTTAGCATAATTCAAACCAACCTTTAAGAGGGGTTAGTTCCCTAATCCATGATAAAAGAGGGAAGTTGAGGCAACATAAGGGTCATGACACTTCTTTTGTCTCACCATGCACATACTTGAAAGCAAACTCATTTGAACAGATATATGTTAAGAACCAAATATCAATATAGCATAGAAAATCCTCAGAAAAAGTACTCAACGCCTTGAAAAAGAGATAATTTCATATAATAAGCCTCTTCGAGGGGGCAACCTCCTTTTACCCCACTTAAATGTTCAAGTACAAGANTAATGAGCCAATATTAGGGCTTAACAATTTCTCTGCAATTCTTAGTGATATATTAGGTGATACATTACCCCTCTTCAAGGTATTGAATCTTCCTATATTGTTGGTTTTTGAATTGTTGGCTTGCACTTGAAGCAAGGATCATTTTAGAACATCAACACTTCTTGGGCATCCACCATGTTGAAATCCCCATAGATGAGCCAATGGGGCTTATGGGAGTTCCTCTACTATACATATCCCTAAAAGGTCTCTTTCTTTAGCATCAATGGATGCATTAATATTTGCTAGGCTCAAAATTTTCCCATCCAAGTTTAGCATAATCCAAACCAACCTTTAAGAGGGGCTAGTTCCCTAATCCATGATAAAAGAGGGAAGTTGAGGCAACATAAGGGTCATGACTCTTCTTTTGTCTCACCATGCACATACTTGAAAGCAAACTCATTTGAATAGATATATATCCACATGTTCTTTTAGAAAAAAAAAAAAAACATAACTTTTTACTTCCCACGTAAACAAAATTTCAAGACTTTGAAGTTGGGTTAGAATCTTGCAGACCTTTTTTTTTTAAGTTTCAATTAGGCCCTTGGCATTCAATGAATATACCTTCACTGAGAAGAGCAATTATTATATCCATATTATCCTCATCAACATTCTTTCTCAACCTAGCCATGAGTTTGAACATGTTCGAACTCATTAGATCCTTCTAGGAAGTACATATAAATTCTTCAAGGTATGAACTTCTGGCTTCTTTTGGGATTCAATGGGGTCCAAAGCTACCTAGGAATTTAAAAACAATGGTGGCAGTGAACCCTCCTATCCATATTATCCTCATCAACGTTCTTTCCCAACCTAGCCACGAGTTTGAACATGTTTGAACTCATTGGATCCTTCGAGGAAGTACATATAAATTCTTCAAGGTATGAACTTTCATCTTCTTTTGGGGTTCAGTGGGGTCCAAAGTTACCTAGGAATTTAAAAATGGAGGTGGCAGTGAACCCTCCTAGCATTTCCTCAAAAGGAGGTGTTTTGGGAGGGGGCACCACCTCCTTCCTAACAACCGAGGTTGTGAACTTACTTGGAACCAACACACTAGACAAAGTTGGCTTCTTGGGATAATCCTTTTGCAATGTAACAAACTTCTTGTTCTAGTAGTTGTCACAAACTACTTGAACTCGACCTCCATTAGAATCATTTGTGGCTTGATTATCCAACTAAGCTTCAACTTGGTTGGTTGGGGTTTGTGGCAAGTCTATCTTAGCCATAAGCGGATAGTCATAGATCTTATTATCCTAGATTTTGCATCCAAAATAGGCATTGGGAAACTTGATATAACAAATTAGTTGCTTAATCATCATATCCCCACTCAAATCAAGTCAAACTCTTTAAATCCATTGGCATGCTTATGTTGAGACAAACTATATTTTGAGGTTGAGGTTTAAAGAACCAAATCAATTCACAACAAATAAAGCCTTATATCAATGTAAATATTTGTTCAAGGAAGGACCAAAATTGCATAGGATGGTTGGGAAATTTTAACCACATAACTAGAGTTGAGCACTTTCCTTGAATGAGAAGTCCTCTCAAGTTAGAGAAAACAATAAGGGCATTGGGACAAACCCATGGACACACATCTATAAGCAAAAACAAGGAATTTGGTTAAGTTGTAGGTCACAAGGCAATGTCGTCAATGTGACTATATACCTCCTTCATTAGACCCAAATCCTAAGCTCAATGGGTATACAACCAACAAAATAGATAATCAATGGGTATTTTATATATCAATCACAAACAACACCATATTTAGACTAAAAACTATTGATAGGAATCTCCTCTAACAGACTCTCATTAGCTCATGGTAGGTGTCATAGACCTAATAGTCTTGCTTGAAATTTTTATTTTTGTCATCTCTAGTCATGTGGCACTGCCTTGCCTCAGATAGTGGCTTGACCAAACTACACTTACTACATCCAAACTATGCATCTTCATTTAAGGTATACACATAGCTTCACCTTAAGGTATAATATGTTAGATGCACAACTAAGTCCAATACAACCAAGTTCACCAAACAATAGGCACAAATCCAACCACAACCTTAAAAAATCCCAACAATACTTATACTTAACCAACACAAAGAAAAAAAAAAGGAACATAACATTCATACAAGTAAAGCAACCACAATACACATGTATAGGCGACACCCAAGGTTGATGCCTTAACTTTATTTATATGAAGAATTTCATAATGTACAACAAAGGAGCGCAGCTAGCTGCCTACAACTCATTTATAGACTACAATTACATACGACACAATTGTCTATAAGAACTTTCAATCCATTCACTGAAGCAATCATAGGTTTTCCTCTTGCATTTCATGTCTTCTTCTTCTTCTCACTTAGACAGTGCAATTTTTCCTATTGTGCTAACCTTGAACTTGCACAAACCATAGAGTTTTTTTTCACTAGTGTGAATGACCAATGCTTCTCTTCTCTGCCTTGGCACCTTTGAGGCATCCTCCTTTTATATGAGACTTGCCTTGCACTTGCAAGCTCCTTCATTCTAAGGTGGACCCAAGTGCCATCCATCAACTTTGCTTCCTTCAGTGCCTTGTTCGACGATCATCTGCATCTAACAAGTGCACCCAACATGTGCATATAACTATGCTTAGTGCATTCAACAAGTGCACCCAAATGTGTCCAATGTAACTCTAATGACTAAGGGACGTTTAGTGCCTTGGTTTCACACAATTGACTTGTGCACCCAAGGTGTCCCAACTAGTATAAATGCAACACAGAATAGTTCACCACTCCGTCCATTGATCAAGTAGGAAACGTCTAGCATTGCAACCTTTTGTGGAAACCTTCCACACCCACCTAGGTTGTGCGCCTACTACAATATACAAGTGGAGGCCTTACATCCTCTCTCACTAAACTTTTTGTCATGCTCGTAATGACCAACCAACAATTATCTAATTACCTTGAGCTTCTAATTCTTGACTTCTCTAATTACCTTGAGGCCAAGACCAAAACAACACAAACCAACCAAAGTGAAGATAGCACAATATATTCAATTGTCAACCTATGTGATCAAGGAATTACACAATAAAGTGGAAATAGCTTTATGGGAAAGGGACATGCCACTGTATCATATTAAT
>SNQJ01S0049835.1:49380-62464 GCA_010110895.2 Picea sitchensis | reverse complement strand
TCAATCTATGTGTATAATCAAGGAATTACACAATAAAGTGGAAATAGCTTTATGGGAAAGGGACATGCCACTGTATCATATTAATGGAAAGTAAAGATTACAACCTGAGCCTTGATGTCGCAAACTTCCTTTCGATGGCTCTTAGCTCCGACACACACACTTGCTCAATCCTTGTATGAAGAAGATCAAATCCTCTTGATAGACTTGCTACAGTCTCCAAGTTGATGTTCAAGCTAAGTCCTTCACACAATTCTTTCACCAATTCTCCAATGAATCTTGCTTCACCTTTTCCATGACAATTCTCTCAATATATAGGAGAGAATGAATTAGTTACTTGGATAAGAATGATCCCAAAATATCAGAGAATCTAGTACTAGGATAACCATTCGAATGCCAACCCATCCTTCTAGAAGATTCCCTTCTAGAAACATCGAGAATTCATCTTTTTCCATGCTTTAGGAAGAGTTCGCACCCTAGTTGTTCAACACAGTGCGAGAAGTTCGCACCCTGGCTTAAAGCAGCCTGCGAGAATCAGGCATTCTCGCACCCAAATATACTAGCAGCCTGCGAACCTTCTTCAAAAATGAGTTTTCTTGGAAGAGATGAAAGTAACTTTTCTCGGGAGAAAGTTCTTATGAAGAACCTGAGTACACCATCATCAATACATCATCATGACGACCAAAATCATGGGTAACACTTCTTCTATTTCACAAGGCACCTTCATTGGTACAAAGATTGCATACTTGGAAAATCAGTGAACATCTACCATAATCCCATTATACCCTTGTGAACATGGAAGTTGAGTGATGAAGTCCATAGAGACACTTGTTGAAGGTTTCTTTGGCACCAACAAACACTATAGTGGACCAACCTACATTATGGTGTCTACCTTGTCTTGTTGGCACATAAGACAAGTCTAGATATATTCTTCCATGTCTTGCCTCATATGTTCCCAACAGTAACCTCATTCCAACGACACCACTATCCTTCATTGTCCTTGGTGGCTTTCCCAAAGCAATTCATTTTACTCCCTCAAGAATTCCTTCCCAAGGTTAGATGACTTAGTCACATAGATGTGATTACCAAAGTAAAAAAATTCATTATCCATCCAAAACTGGCTTGTTTTTCCCTCCTCCACCTATTTCAAGATGTTCAAAGTCATGGCTTCCTTGTGCAATCCCTCTTTGATGTTTTCTTGCAAGTATGTGAAAACTTGTGCTTGACTACCCATGCCACATTGACAATTCATCCTCCTCTAAGGCTGCAATTTGTGCCTTCCTACTTAAGGTGTCTGTTATTGTGTTCAACTTGCCTAATTAGTACTCAATAGTCATGTCAAACTCTACCAAGTAGTCTTTCCAGCATGCCTACTTAGGTGACAATTTTGGTTGGGTGACAAAGTAACTTGTTGCCACATTATTCATCTTCACAACAAATGGTTTGCCTAAAAAGTAGTGTCTCCTTATGCAATCCTTACTTAGTAGTATCCCTACTTCAATTACAACTTTGAGAAAACCTTGACCTTAGACAACTTGTCAAAGTAATATGTTGCTAAATGTAAGGGATACCAGTTTTTGATGGTCTATGTTGACTAGAAATCTTGTCACCTATTATAAAAGCCTGCAAATGATTGCAATGCCTATTTTTTTATACTATGATATAATATTAATAGGTGAGGTCCCCTAGAAAAAAACACACGAAAGTTTATTTTCAAGTATTTCCCACGTCATACATACATATATACATCAATGGTATAATACATAATGGTATTCTGATGAAAGTTTAAAAGTCATGATTTTATGGTTGGATGCACTTCAGTTTGATACATGACAGTGACGATTGCCTCATGTCATTTTTCAACTTGTTGACATATTTTATGAAAGCTACGTGAGTCGCATTATTCCATGATTACACATTAAACACAAGTCATTTTTAGTTTTGTGTGTTTAAAAATCTCAAGGCATATGAACTATAAGTTTGATATGCATTTACAATAAAGATGAGTTATGATGGGTGGAGAACATGGTTATATATATATATATATATATATATATATGAAACTTTCTCATGCATTTATAAAGGCTTTATCATGACAATAATTTCCCTTTTCAAAGTTTATATTAGCTTCATCACGATGGTAGCAAGTAAAGGTTACATTTGAAATGTCATGAATTTTTTATTCCATGGGCAAACTCTTCGAGAATTTGGTTTTAATATATATCATGGAAAGAGTGGCACATATGTTTGTTTTGGAATGAAGTTGGTTTTACATAACGCATGATATACATGGCATATGGTTGATAATGCAAATGATTAAACCCTGGCCTATTTGTATGGATGATGATTTTATTAGTTATTATGAAGTGACAAGTTTCAGAAGCAATGAATAAAGAGTTGTTTGAGTTGATGTAGCACACAGTGATGTGCTTACATGGCATTCGGGATCAATCTGTGATTGGTTGTATGGCATATTATGTCTATGATCGATGGCTTATGTGAAGTGTTTTGAAGTGATGAGTGGCAAACACATTTGAGTTTGTTGGAATCCGACGTGATGGGTTGGCCATGCAATTAATTTTGGAAGGACGTGGGTAATTAATCCCACGTTCCTGCGTATACCACCCTCCTTTTTCCTTGGGCTTTGGTCATTTCATTTTGTTGTTGGTTGTGGAGAAATAGAGCTCGAGCTTGGTGTGGAAGCTCAGCTCCTGGTAGTTCTAACAATCATTTTCGCCCGTCATCACTCGAATAAAAAGTGCTCAAACCCAGGTATGCAAATATCAACTTGTTGAGCATCACTTGCATACATTTTTCATAGTAATAGTTTATTAATGGCGTTGTTATTGACTTGTTTTGGGTATGTTGCTCTTTTCCCTGCTTTTTCGCTCTAAATGAATTAATGGTTCAAGGGTTTCCAAAGTGGTTGCTCTGTGATAATTGTTTTCTTCACTCCATGCACTATTTCACTTTCCATTTATCATTCATAATTGTTTAAGTGAAACCCATCTGTTTAAACTGTGAAATGAGACCAAGGTTTGAGTTTTTGTAATGATTGTTTGTTGTTTGGTATGTCAACTTTCGAATTTCCTTCGCTTCACTAAGGAAAAGCTTGGTTTCAAACCTCACTCGTCATTTTATGATATGAGTCTTGAGTTATTTAAAAGTTTTGGTTTGAAAAAGTTGCATTTGCATGCAACGCTCGTTCATTTGGAATAAGTTACAATTGGGTGAAGGTTATGACCAACATCAAAATCTTTGTGTTAGGTTAAAACTATGTCTCGAACCCATGACCACAATGGGTATTCAAATGGTAGATAGTGTGTTCTGATGTGTTGTTTTGGTTTTATGGCCAGCAAAAGCTTTTGGGTTGATGTTGGGTTTCGAACTCGTGGCCACTTATGGATACATGCCTGCACATGTTGTTTTTTCTCAATGGCGTTATTGTCAAAAATGAAATGAGTTTCGAACTCCAGACCTTTGGTTGTGGATTGAATTTATGATTTGATAAGAGATAGTTCTTCTCATAACTAAGCATGGTTTTGTTATCACCGAAAAGGGATTTTCAAATTCGAATTTGAGTTGAAGGTTTTGACTAATTTGGGTTTTTTAACTTGTGATCCCAAAAGTTATATGGATTTATACAAACTATTCATTTTGGTTTGTCACCATCAGAGTTTCTTTTGGTTGTTTTATTTCAGATTGTTTTGAGAAACACATGAATTGTTCATCCATGCATTGCCAACAAGCAATGATTAAAATTAACCCTTAAAGTATTGGTTGAATTCGGGGTTTACAATTTTGTATGGATATACATATATCGAATTTTCATTTCATTTTGAAATGGTGGTGCATAAGCCTTTTTATTAATATTCCCCCAGTCTCTGCTAAGTTGAAGTTGGGTTCGAACTCATGACTTTATGGTTCTTAAAATAAATATATGAGTTATTTACCTTAACCTTCATGACCAGTAAAGATTCCTAAGTGGCTCTGGTCTTAGTCATAACTATGGTTGAAGTTTCGAGCCCAAGCTATGTGAGAATAGATTGTGAAACCAAGTACAATTTGATGAAATTAATCCTATTCCTTTATGTCACAAGATATTTGAGTTTTTAGTTTGACAAGTTTTTCGGTTTGGATTACATGACGATGTGAAAAGTGGTCATTGATTATGCAAGAAAATGAATATTGTGTTGCCAATTATCTTTATTTCTATATCAACCGAAAGATTATGATGGTTTTACAACCATATGTGATTTGTTTTGAGTTTCAATTAATACCTTTTTTACCATTGAAATTCTTGTTTGCCTAAAGTCACAATAAAAAAATCTTGTTTACATTGAAACATTATGGTGTTTTTATAGAGCATTCAAGGATAGTGACATAAGATGGGAGTTTTCACAATAGATAAGTGACGAAATTAAGCACATAAACTTCAATTTACTATTTCTCTTTTATACAACATGACCAAACCCTCACATGATATATCATTTTTCGTACATAATTTATGAAAGTCTCGAATCATGTTTCATTTAATTCCAAACATTTTCTCCCCCTGTTATATAAATAGAAAAGAAATTTTAAAGAAGGGTTTTGTTAGCAAATTGGTATACATAGTCTTGATGCTTGAACAATTAATATGATTTGAATGAATCATGGGATGTGTTGACATGCATAAAAGATAGTAGACAATGGTTATAGAGCATGTTAATATGAAATTTATCGATATTGAAAATGGTTGTAAGCAGAATTGATATGGATTATGAACATTATCATGCATTCATGTCATCTATTTCATTTTCCATAAATTACAAGTCCTCTTTTTCATTACTACTTGTCATTATAATTCCATTTACATTCACTTCCCCGTGTTCAAAGAGATCAATGATAGTATAATAAAGATTTACAGTTTAAATATTGTGGACAACAAGCAGAGAAAGGACAATTATGATATTCATCCCTGTTTTCCTTTCATTTTTTTTCCTTAGTATGCTTGATTGACTAGTTGGTTCAGAGCCATTATTAAATTATGTTTAAAGTAAAATAATAATTGATGATTAACATACTATGACTTGTGTATACTAATTTGATCATTGGTGAATATTTAGATGAGTTTCTTCTGTAGAGGAAACAATCGCTCAAGTAATAGGGGCAATAGGGAAAACAGAGGAAGAGTGCCCAATGCATTTGGGAAAAGAGGTAGAAATAAAAGGATGAGGTTTTCCATCCACTTTGATGCAAATTATGAGGATTTCAACCAGTTAGTCCAAACTAGTTATTTAAACCTCGCTAACCACCCTTCCCTCCAACCACCTATCATACCTCCTCTTTAGCCGCACCCAAGTATTACAGACTTTCATGAGTAGCCCCGTGTGCAACCCCATGTACCACCAACCAATTATGGTTGGGGAAATGTGCATGTTAATCCTCCCTCTGGTGTAGGTCATTGGCCCACAATGCCATTGCCACTCTCTCCCCCTCCTCCTTTAGAGATTGCTTAGCTTGTTTCTTATGTTTCCTCACATGTACATTCTATTCAACTCCCCAAAAATTGTAAAGCCTTAGCTATTGAGCCAGAGTCAAGTAAAGAAAAGAGACCTCTCATTTGTGTTGGTTCGGATTCATTAGAGACACCCTCATACACTATCAAGTCCCTACCTCTGAAACTTGAGGTGGTGTAAGAAAAATCACATTTGATGATATGCACTCAGAAGTGTCAAAGATTGAAGAGAAGAAATATGTTGATGTAGAGTTACTCAAGCATAGGGCAATATTGTCACAAGGAAGTAGATAGAGAGAGTCTACTTCAAGCATGAATAATTATTTTTAACTTTATTTTATTTTCATGGTGACATATCAATTTGACATTTGAAACACATATTTTTTGACCGTTGACGCGATGATTATTTTTTGAGAAACTTATATCATGCCTTTAAAGTACTTTGGGAGATACAAGTGTTTATAATTATGAAGCATGATTACTTTGGTTGCTTTTGATATATATTTTTATGATGATGTGTGCATGATATCTTGAATAAAATGTGGAGGAACAAGGGAATATTGAAAATAAAACAAATAAAGACATATAGGGGGCCCACCTATTAATTATTATATAATTATTATTTATCATTATCATAAATAAAGTTGTCCTATTATTAAAACTTTAGTAACAAAAGGCAGTTGAACCACTTGAACTACGTTTTGAAGAACGAAATGAAGAAAGCAAGGACAAAGAAGACATGAGAAAAAGAGAGTGAGATACTTCTGATAAGGTTTGTTCTTGTTTCAAGTGAGATTTATGATATTCATTCTTTCATTTTCTGAGTTTCATTAGAGCTAAGTCCTCTTGTTGATAGAAGGATTGCATTAAAGGTGGAAAAGAAGAAAGGACTAGGAAGCATAGATTTTTGACATGCTTCATAAGGTCATTCATTTATCTTGATAGTCTATTTAGTTTGATTAGAATTTATGAATTCATTTTTAGTGTTGATTAAGGTTATTTTGCAGAGTCAAGACTTTGATGCACATGTAGATTGGATTGATCCAATTTATTTCAGTCTTGGTCTTTTTATTTCAGACACCAATTGTCTTTGTATGATTCAAAATTACATCCTAGACTTCTAAGTCTGATTTTGGTCCAAACCCTCGCATGGGTTTGTAAAGAGGAACTTGGTTGTAACTCAGAAAAGACATCAATAAAATCATTTTTTTGGTTTCTTCTCAATTTGAGACTTGTGGTTTATTGGTTTTCAAATGCATATGTTCTTGTATTTATTCATTTAAATTCTTATATACTTCATTTACAAGCACTTTTCTATTTTTAAGTTCTTTTTTTCTACAAAGAATACAAATTTGATAATAGCATCATGCCCAAGGACTTATTTCTTGAGGGTTGATTGATATTTTTGAACGGGCTATAATCCCAGGGTAACATTCCCGCCTATTTCATCTAGCCTAATGAGATTTGAAAATGCTTGAGTGAGGATATATCCATTCCTCACCTCAACAATCTACTTATTGAATGCACAATAATTCAAGCAAATACTCAATTATGGTGTGTCATTCTTCTTTTGGAAGAGGATTAGTGTGCCATATGGGGACCTATAAGGCCCGATGAAGCCAACATCGATGAGTTGAGTCAACTACTGCCTCAATTATTCCAACTTGGGTCCATAAAGTCAATATAGAGCTCTAGTAAGAGGCTGGAACCCCAATTCAATCTTAATATGATGGTCAATGATGTGTCTAGGTGGGAGAACTTTAGGCAAATAATCGAGCATTCAATCTACAAACTCATCCAACACATTGGAAAGTGTCGATGGAATTAGCGTCCTCGCTCTACCCTCATCTACTTCTCCAATAACTACTACAAAAAGTTGAGACTCTAGGTGCGTAGATACCCTCTTCATTCTCAATGCAGATACAATCTACACCTTTCCGTCCAAATTCCTTGTTGTTGCACACACAACACAAGTCTTTCATCCACCAAATATCACCAACTTGTACGCAAATGGCATGAGAAGTGATTATGTTCTCCTTAGGAATTCCTGCCCAAGAATGACTTCAAAGACATCTATCTAGAATATTGTAAACTTTGCATGACCCTTCCATTTGTCAAACTATATGTGAACTATGGATGCAACCCCCACTATTTCCTTAGCCTTAGAGTTAATTGCCTTGATTGAAGCACTACATGATCCAAGTTTAAGTTGAAGTTCACTTTCCAAATCCTTCTTCAAGAAGTTGTGCGAGGCATCAAAATCCACCAATGCATGTATTTTCCTTCCATTGATGATTGGATCCACATAACAAAGATGATTGATATTTTCCCTTGGTTACCAACCAAGGCACCTATCCATTGCAAATACTCCTCCAAGAAGGGATTCTCCCTTCCATCTACCACAAAAACTTATTGTGCACAACTTGTTAAAGGAAATGAATTGCAACAAGAATAAACAAAAGTCTTACCTCTACCAAAATTTGTGTTCCATTGGGTGCCATATAATGCCATCCTCAAAAGCTCTGTTGGGGAACACCTAGGCCCAATTGCACTTAAACCTAAGACACTTTGAAGTGTGTCCTCTATAAATGTTGCATGTATCTTAAATTGGTTGAAATGCACTCTAAGGCATAGTGAAACACTTGACTAGGATACTCCTGGACCAACCACCACCTACAACAACAACTTAGTATCATCCTCCGCCTTCATCTAGTCTCCATTGATTGTTGGCATTGTTCTAGACAATTGTTGAAAGAGGGGTCACTCCAACACCTATGCTACTAGATGTTGCCTCAATGAGCGCCCAAGCCTACCAAGCAACTTCCTTGCCGAAAGATGATCACAAAACTGTCTCAAACTGGTCAGACCACCCTCCAAACCTACTGCTTCCCTTTGGAGCATGGTGAAGAGCATCCAACAAGGTTCTAAAACCAACTTCTTAGAGAAGTTGAGCTCTGATACCACTTGTCATGGACCTAAGAGTCTTGCCTGAAATTTTTCTTTTCATCATATCCAATCATGCAACATTGCCTTGCCTCAACCATAGTGGTTTGACCAACCTACAATTACTACAGCTAGACTACACATCTTCACTTAAGGTCTGCCCATAACTTCACCTTTATGTATAGTATGTTAGATGCATAACTAAGTCCAACACAACAAATTTCACCCAACAATAGGCACACTTCCAACAACTTTAAAACATCCCAACAATATTTATACTTAGCGAATATTTCAATATTGAGCCAACACAAAGCAAAGCAAGGAACATGACATTCATCCAAGTAAAGCAACCAAAATACACAAGTATAGGTGGCACCCAAGGAAAATGTCTTAAATTTATTTATATGAAGAATGTTATAGTGTACAATAGAGGAGCATGGCCAACTACATGCAACTCATTTACAAACTGCAATTACACAAGGAACATCTACGTATAAGAACCGTCAATCCAACCCCTAAAGCAATTGCAGTCCTACCTCTTGTAGGTCCTATCTTCTTATTCTTCACACTCAACTAGTGTAATTTTCCCTACTATGCCAACCCTGAACTTAGCACAAACTGTAGAGCTCTTTTTCACTAGTGTGAAAAACCATAGCTTCTCTTCTATGCCTTAGCACCTTTTGAGGTGTCCTTCTTTTATATGAGACTCGCCTTGCACTTGCAAGTTCCTTCATTCTAAGATGGGCCCAAGTGTCATATGTCAACTTTGCTTTCTTCAAAGCCTTGTCCGTTTATTTTCCGCATCTAACAAGTGCACCCAACATATGCGTCAAACTACACCCATTATGTTCGACATGTGTGCCTAAGTGTGCCCAAGTGCGTCCAAAGTAACTCCAATGACTAAGGGATCTTCAACCCCTTGGGTCCACACATTCACTCATGCACCCTGTTAATATTCTTGGTGTAACTACAAAATATATTCTTGTATATTTGTTTTGGTCAAACCTTTTAAAAGGTTATTGTAATTATATTTTACAAGTCGGCTCAACAGAAATTGTTATATTATTGGTATTTTACTTATAATTGTAAAAATCCCCATTGTAGCCAGTCAACCCTGATTTATGGATTAGTTAGGTCAAGAGTCATGTTTCTTCAAGAGAAACTTTTGTGTATAAATAGAGGATAGGTCCTCTCATTTGAATACCAACACACACACTTCTCTTGTGTATCTTGGAGCACATAAGGAGGTCTAGCACACTAGTCTTGGAGTCTAGTTCTTTTGGTGTTTTGGTCTTGGTCTTTCTTGGAGAGCTATAGCGCATCATTGTACTAGTTGAAGGAATCTATATTCATGATTTTAGTTGCTGGGTTTTCTCCCCCACAAGGGTTTCCCAATATAAACTTTGTGTTATATTGTATCTATGATTGTCTATATTCCAGTGATCCTATTACAGTTGCTATTGTATTAAATAACTGTAGTTGTTTAAAATTCTAACATTTTACCAGAGAAGGCCTGAATAGAAGCCAGTTGCGGGTCTAGAAGCCTAAAAGGGAGTCGTTTTTCAGTCTAGAAACAATTTTCGGACAAACCAAGACCATAAAGAGGTTCGCCCTAACCTAGCGCACTTTTCTAGTGGACCAATTTTCCAGTTTGCAGATGCTACAGTTAGGGTTTCACCCAAACCCTAAGGTTGACATTTTCCTGTTCCTGGGGGGGATTTTTACAAAGCAAGACCACCAAGCAGCTCGCCTTAACAAAGCGCACCTACTGGTAAGTTCAGTCTTTCAATTTTTGTCATATTTTTGTGTGGTCCTAGGCGGGATGACTACCCAAACAAAGATCGATGAGAAACTAGATGGAGTTGATAACTTCAAGGCCTGGAGGTACGGAGTAACCCTCCTTCTTGAAGAACATGAATTGGATATGTTCATTATAGAAGAGGTTCAAGAACCTCAAGGAGATGAAGCTAAGGAAAAATATAAGAAGGACATGGTGAAAGCAAAAAGGATTATTGCAGACCCCACCAAGGACCACCTTATCCATCATGTATCATCACTATCTTCTCCAAAGCAAATGATGGACACCTTAACTCGTCTATTTGAAGGAAGCAACATAAACCGAAGAACGACTCTGAGATCTCAGTTGAATAATGTGAAAATACATAACTCATAAACCATTCACTCCTACGTCTCAAGAGTGAATCAAATCAAGGAGCAGATAGAAGCCATTGGTGACTTAGTAGAAGGAGAAGAGATGGTGATGACTACCTTGAATGGCCTCCCAAGGTCATGGGATGCATTCATCCAAGGAATTTTCTCAAGGAAGAAGCTTCCCAAGTTCAGTAGGCTTTGGAAGATTGTAACCAGGAAGAATCTAGGACAACTGCAAGAGAAGAAAATATGACAAATGAAGATCAAGCCCTAGCCGCCCACACCAGAAAAGGAAAGAACAAGAAGGAGCACTCTTGACCTAAGAAGTTTAAGAAGGGTCAAAGAGACAAATCAAGGATCATATGTTATTGTTGTCAGGAATTGGGACACTTTGCTAGGGATTGCCCCCTCATTATGGAAATTAACAAAAAGAAAGGAGGTAAGAGGCATCAAGCTCAGACAACTGAAGATGATGAGCCTCCCAAGAAGGTTGCAAAGCAATATGAATCAAGTGATGATGATTATGTTCTTATATCAGCCCTCATTGGTACTATTACTCATGGAACGACACTTGGTTGATAGACAATGGTGCTTCCAAGCACATGACAGGTTATGAAGACTCCTTATCTAACCTTGTTCATAAAGATTCACCTCACAAGGTGAAATTGGGTGATGACTATCGGTATCCAATCAAAGGTGTTGGAGAAGCTTCCTACAAGTTAAACTCATGAAATCCAATGAAGATGAAGGAAGTTCTCTATGTTTTAGGTTTAAAGAAGAATCTTCTCTCAATTTCAGCATTGGACAAGAAAGGATTTAGAGTATCATTTATTGATGGTCAAGTTCTTATGTGGCCCAGAGGGAAGACCCTTGATGATGCAATAGTGATTGGAGTTGAAGAAGGAGGACTCTACAAATTAAAAGGGCATTCAGACTCCGCAATGGTTCATGATATTGTGAATCTCAATGAATTATGGCATAGGATATTTGCTCACCTACACTACAAATCCCTTCTAGTTATGAGCATGATGGTGATAGGTCTACCAAAAATCCAAGCAAAACCAGATGGTGTGTGCAAAGGATGTGCACATGACAGAACGTGAAGCACTCCTTTCCCAATAGTGATAACAAAGCCAAAGGATTTTTGGACATTGTGCATTCAGACGTGTGTGGACTGATGTCGACAACTTCACTAAGTGGGTATGTATATTATGTATCTTTCGTTGATGATTACTCATGTAAAACTTGGATTTATTTGTTAAAAGCAAAGAATGAAGTTTTTGGAAAATTCAAAGAGTTTGAGGCTCTGGTAGAAAACTTGACAGAGCGGAAGATAAAGACCTTGCGATCAGACAATGGAGGTGAATTCACCTCAGAAGAATTCAAGGAGTATTACAAGGAAGTTGGGATTAAGAGGGAAATTTCTACTCCCTATAACCCTTAATATAATGGAATAATTGAAAGGAAGAACCAAATGATCATGGAAGCAGTAAAGGCCATGATCCATGATCAAGATCTTCCTATGCATCTATGGGCAGAAGCAACAAAGACGACAATGTACATGCCTAATAGAAGTCCCCACAAGGTGCTTGAAAACAAGACACCCGATGAGATGTTTTCAGGAGAGAAGCTAGAAGTCAGCCATTTCAGAATATTTGGCTGCCCTGTATTTGTTCACGTCCCCAAGGAAAAGAGGACAAATTTAGACCCTTCCAGACAGAAGGGAATATTTGTTGGTTACAGTGACACATCGAAGGCTTACAGGATATACATTCCCGGTCACCGGAAAGTGGAGATCAATTAAGATGTAATCTTTGATGAGAATGCAACTTTCAATAAATCCAAACAAATCCATGTAGAAGAGGTACATGAAGAAGAGAATAAAGTTTCTAAAGTTCCAAAGATAGAGGTAGTTGAACTAGAGGAAGTCATTCCAGAGGATCATGACATGGTAGAACCTTAGTAATCAACAAAGATGCCTTCTCACAAGAGAAGACTAGCTTGGGCACAAGAGCTTATCAGAGATGCAAAAAGAATTGGTGCCCCAGAGAAATATTTCAGGGAAAGTAAGAAGTCAAAGCCATATTCCAACTACGTGGCATGCTTGTGTGACATAATGGATGCATAACCTTCCAGTTATGAAGAGGCTAAAAAAAATCAAGTATGGAAAGATGCCATGGCAGAGGAATACCAGCCTATTATGCAGAATGATGTCTAGGATGTGGTTCCCAGACCAAAGGAAAAATATGTGGTGAGTTTGAAATGGATATGTTATCACTCCAAGAAACTCTTTGAGGTTGTAAGTCAAAGATGCTTGGTAACTTAAAGTAAACTTGTTTTTGTGTTTTTGTATGTGTGGATCAATGGGATAACTCAATTACAATATGGTATTCAGACAGTCAAAATGAGAATCAAATGAACCAGTGCTCTCAAGGATCAATAATCAGATGATAGCTTTTAAGTGGGTGAGAAAACAATGCTTATAAACCAAAT
>SNQJ01S0049835.1:10564-22726 GCA_010110895.2 Picea sitchensis | reverse complement strand
TGTTTGCTTCAGAATTTCAATATAAATCTGCTGTTATAATTGGAAGAGTATATGCTTCTCTGTTTGGTTTAATAATCCTTTGAGTTCTGTTGTAGATCTACTATTAGAAAACTGCTGATATATATTTAGAGAGTTTTGATATCTTTGGTTGTGACCTGAGTCCTTTTGTCTCTCTTTGTTTTGAGCTTACTGCTATAGTATTTGCATAAATCTCTGCTGTCCTATTTAGAGGATTGGATTATAACTGTTAAGGTAGGGTTTTATCTCACTGATTAGAGATCTAGCTTTATTGTTTAAGATCAGATTTCTATTCTACTCTACATGCTGTTCTGTACATCAGATCTAAAGGAGTTTTTGCTTTGAATTTTTTAAAAGAGACTACTGTTTTCTTCTTACCCTAAAATTCTAACACTGTCTGTTATCATTGATAAGTTCGTCAGGACTAATGACTGATTGGAGATATTCTATTTAAATGCATACTTGGAGACAAAGTCTCTAAAGATTCATCAATATGCGTCACCCCAGTTTTCTTTGCATTTAACTTGGTTGATGACATGATCAACTGTTCACATGGCTATTGGATTCTATGAAAAAGTCAGCCAGGAACTAGGACAAAAGTAAATTCATTATGAATTGGACAATATTACGCAGATGTTAATCATAAGAGGCACATGTACTAGGTTATTGTCTTATGCATGTGAGGTTTTGGTTTTCTATAAATGCAACTTCCCATCCATTTTTACCTTCAAAGCCTTTCCCAGGATGATCTCATGCCTTCTAAATGATGCCATGCATGGGCCCCTACAAGAATAAGGTGCACAATGCATGTACATTGCTTCTTGGAACTATAACGACATGAAGTGGCCTTCTCATAGAACGTCAGGATGTGATTTGTTTTGTTTGACTTAAACTGATCAGAGTTATGAGAGAACTTTACTCCCCATTTTTCAATATTACTAGGTCTCAACTTTCAGATAGGGTACATGTAGATCAAGTGAGGTCCGTGGCTCCCCAGGAGTGGCTTGTCATATTCGGTATTGTTTTCATTCCATGGTCACTTGCTTCTAACAAGCACTCAAGATATGTACAGCTTTGGATACCTAAAGGATTACCTTATTGTGTGATATTAGCTTTGCATTGGGATTCAAAGAGTAGCTTGAATGTAATTCTATCTTGTAAATAGAGACTTTGTGGTTTACAGGCCCCGTCATTTTATATCCTCGTTTCATGTAAAGTTCAATAAAATGTTGGTGGGGGAGGAAATGTTGAATAGTTAGGCTGGACAAGCCACTATGGCTGTCTTTCTTAGTTATTATTGACATGAATTTTTCTCTCAATTTTTTTTAATTCCATAGCTCTTATTTCTTTTTGCTTTTTAATTCAGATTTGTAGGCGATGGTATTGTAGCAAGTAGTAACAGATTTAGTTAGTGGAGTGGTATGGCATTTTTCAATGCAGAAGTTTCAAGCTAAGAAATGAACAGCCTTTATGCTTCTAGCGTACATATGCATGATATTTCTGGTTTGTCATAATGCATTAAATTGTTTCAAGTTATTTAGGTAAATTGATGATAGAGTCTTACATGCATTTGTATTTGACTTGTTGCAGGCACGCACATTATGAATTGGGGCTTACTCCCTTAAGCTTGGTCTGGAAGGATGGAAATTGCAGCCAATACTTTTTGGACACTGACAGCAATGGAATTGTCCCCACCCAGCAACATGTACATACATTTCTGATATCTTGATATCTTATCGCTTTTCTATCCATTCACTATTCTAAGAATTTGATCATTTATCCCTTTTCTTATCCATATGCAAAGAGCCATGTTATGTGTATGAGAATTAGGTTTTTGAGACGTAATAAAAGAGTTGGAAGTGTGGGATCTGCTTAAGGAGATCATGTAGAGGGAATAGAAGAGGAAATTTGTACATTTGGTAGAAAGTGGGCCGTCTAGGAAAACATCGAGGAAGAAATCCAAGGCACTTTGGATTTAGGAATCAAGCAAGATAGAACAATTAAGAAGCAGCTTGATGTGAGTGAGGACAAGGAATGGCACAAATGGAAAAAAATAGGACTTTAGACTATAGTAAAAAGATTAATCGGGATAGACCACTAGCCATAGTAGGATGGGGAATGGAGGTTGTTCGAAGACTCCCAAGACTGCTCATGGAATAATTGATAGTTTCAACCCTAAAAGAAAATTCCTCGAAGAGAAGAATTGAGAAGGAGAAACCTAATATATGCTTCTGCAAGAGACTAAAATGTCAACACCAAATGTGTAATAGGTGAAGGAGTGAGTTTGGAGACAAGCAAATTTGGTAGCTAAAGATTTAGAAGAATAGGTTGGAGGGTTGATCATCCTTTGGGATCTTTAGGTGATAATTGTAACCCCTTTAGACTATTGGAGCTTGGTGGGTAAGTATTTTTTCCAAATCCTTGTCCTTGTATGAAATATTTGAAGTTTGAACTTTGAAGTGTTTATATTCTAAGTTCTTACTTCTTTGTTAGCCAAGAAAGAATGCCAAGATAGGGTCACAAAGAAGATTTAGGTGTTAGTGAGTGGTTTCCCTTCACTTGAAAGTTGAAACACACAAATCCTAAAGGACGATAGTTACAACCTTAGTATGTAGTGCATAACTTCTATAATCAATGGCATGCGACTATCAATTCATGCATTGTTTGTGCAATGAATTGTCTTGCATCTTTACGGGAAACTTTATGGCCAACTTACAAACCTCTCAAAGGAGATCCTATGCCAAATGTTGATTCCATGTCTTGAGATTGTGAGCAACTCAACATGACTCAAAGTTCATGCAATCCACCCTCAAAAGACCCAAACAACTCTACACTCCCATACAACATGTTTGAGTCTTTACTTTGTAACAAACAACACAACCATTCAATATGCCTAAGTAATGAAGTCGATCTTCCATTGCTAGTCTTTGGTTGAGCACCAACTATCCAAGCACCTTGGTCTTAAAGGATGAATGGGCTTTTCATATATTTTGTCACTTACTAATCCAATGGGCCTCACGTCCAAAATGGCCGATCTCTTACTTAGTTGTGCTGCCATTGGGGACTTTGGTCGATGTTTTTCATATAGATCTTTAGTCCTATAGTATATAAAGGGTTTGTTGTAAGACTTTGAGGCATCCAAATCCTTAGAATCCTTGTTATAGAATTCATTCCCTAGGGGCTCTATATCTACTTTTGATTAGTAGCAGATACTTGAGGGCAAGGATCTGCCCCCATACTATTCCCATTTGGGTTTGTTTTGTTGCAGGGGCATTTCTTTCTGTAGGAAACACACCCACAACATAAGGGGGCTACGAGAGGCATCTCTTGCAAGGGGAATTGTGGTGAACCTATATGGACCACTTTATCTCTCTGACTAGAAATGCCTAAATGCAATATTAGGACATGATATAAGAAGCAACATAACACACAATAATGGAGCAAAAGAATGGGAGGGTGATTAAATGTTTGTATTAGATTGCAAGCCCTATTTGAGAGAGGGTACTATGCAATACAATGCCAAGCACACAAAATATATTGATGCTTTATGTTGAGGAACTCCTTTTATTTATGAGCTTATGAGCCTCACCAAATACGCTACCCTAATCCTAACCTTAATTAACACAACGTCAAGCCAACCTCGTTAATGTATTGGGTCTTATTACATAATTAGGAGCCGAGACACATGGAACCCTAGAAAGTCGGCCTCGTTAATGTAGAAATTTCTAGCCCTAGGTGATTGTTGTCCTTATGATCTCAATTAAACAAATACATTTTTGAATATAATTAACGTAGAAAGTAATTTCAGACCATAGCATCAATCACACAATATCTCGAAAAGTAAATAGTGGAAGCATAAAACAATTTCATACATACACAGGTAAGTTCTCCTTCAAAATCAGATTTTCATTCCTTATTCAAAGCTTACAAGGAAACCTCTTAACACGTTTCTAAAACAACAGTTGCACGGTTATTAAAATCACCTTAGAAATAGATCTACACAAAAACCAAGAAGAAACAACCTACAAGGAAGACTATACGATTTTCTATACAGATATCTACGACTATACAGATTTGCTATATGACTGCTATATAGATGGCTGCTTTGGCCCCTCTCTTATTCTTCAGCTCTGCTTAACTAGTTGTTGTCCATGTCTGACAAACGCTGTTTCTGAACTCTCTATATTGTTGTCCATATCTACCAAAACCCTAATCTTTCGATGAGATGTACGGTTGAGATTAATCCTAGTCTAAGTCAATAAAGCATGAAATACACTTTATTAGACTCAATAGCTAAATATAAGACTTCACTTTTTCCTAAAGTGAATTACAAAATAGAGTTATTTTTCGAAATATCTTGAACCACTTCCAGCGCGTTCACATTGAACCTATGCAGAAGTTCCTGTCCAAACTATCTTTCTTAACACTCCCTCTTAGTGAGGAAGGAATTCTGCACCAATCCAAGTTTTTCTTTGAATGCTTCAACATTCCCTTTTGCTAAGGGCTTGGTCAGAATATCAACTACTTGCTAATCTGTGGGAATATATTGGAGCTTAACACTACTCCCTTTTGAATCTTGTCTCGTATGAAGTGATATCTGATCTCTATGTTCTTGGACTTGTCATGAAATACTGGATTCTTAGAGAGTTTGATGCAACTCTGATTATCATAGTAAATGATCGTGGGATCCAACTCTTGATCAAATAGGCCTCACAACTAGCAGTATTTCCTGCCATGTATTCTTCTTCTACTGAGCTAAGTGCCATGGAAGTCTGCTTCTTGCTAAGCCATGATATCATTATTGAACCCAAGCTAAAGTAACACTCTGAGGTGCCCTTCTTGTCTACTGAATTTCCTGTCCAATCCGAGTCTATATACCCTTGCAACTTTCACTTCACCATCTCCTAGATATATCAAACCATACTCCATTGTGCCCCTCAAGTACTTGAGCACATGTTTTCCAGCTACCCAATGCTCCTGCCTTGGCTCCACAATGAACCGATTCAAGGTGTTCATTGCAAAACATATATTTGGTCTATTGTTGATCCAATACATCAAGGAACCTATCAGTTGCTTGTACAATTGGGATCCACCAACTTTGAATCTGAAGTCGTCACCTTCTTCATATTAAAGATCATGGGTATGGCCATAGATTTGCAGTCCTCCATCTAGAACCTCTTCGAGATATCAACTACATGCTTACTTTTCCCAAAGAATATTTCCCTTGGCCTTTGCCAAACCTCTAAATCTAAGAAGTAATGCATAATGCCAATGTCCTTCACCTCAAACTCAACATCAATATTTGCTTTGTACCCTAAAATGAGCATCTCTGCACCTGTAAGAAACAAGTCATCTATGTACAACATCAAAATGAGTAGATCAATCCCAACAAATATATAATATAAGTTAGGATTTGCTTCACATTTGATGAAACCTATACTCTGCAAATAACCATGTATCCTGGAATACCATGCTCTTGAGTCTCGATGCCTGCTTGAGCTCATACAAAGATTTCTTAAACCTGCAAACATGGGACTCCTTCCCATTTACGTTAAAGCCCCGAGGCTATTCTATGTACACTTCTTCCTCAATGATCCCATTAAGGAAAGTTGTCTTCACATCCATCTATTGTATCCTCCATCCCATAAATGAAACTAAGGACATAATTGCTCTAATGGAAGTGTACCTGGCGATTGGAGCTAATGTCTCCTCATAGTCTACTCCCTCTTTCTAGGAGAACGCTTTCACCACGAACCTCGCCTTAAACTTCTCAATGCTGCTATCTGTTGCATGCTTGATCTTATAGAGCCACTTGGAATTCATTACTAACTTCCTCGTTAGTCTTGGTACTATGTCCCAAACATCATTCTTCATGATGGAGGTGTACTCCACCATGGCATCTTGCCATACTTGTTGGTATGTTGCTTCTTAAAAGCTGAAAGGCTTGGAATCTATGATGCTGCTCACCAATGCCATCTAATTTGGAAAATTCTTTGGAGGTTTGCTCTCTTTAAATGTGCTCGTAGGAGTCTCAACATACTCCTATGCATCCCTCAATGTTTGAGTGAACCATCGAGGTCTTCTAACAAAACTAGAAAGAGTTGATGTCTCCTCCTCTTCACATGAAGGCTGTTGTCTTGTGTTGGAAGTCACTTGTGACCTTGGCTCAACCTTTGGAGCTTCCTGCTCATCCTTTGTCATTGGAATAGGCTCATGGGATTCCTTGGATGCAAAGTCTTCCTCAAACTTTACATCCATGCTCACTACTGTCTTCCTTTGCTCTGGAATATAGACCTTGTAGGCCTTTGAAGTCTCACTGTAACCCCCAACTAAATCCTTCCCGTTGGAGGGCTCCAACTTAGTCCTCTTATCCACTAGTACATGGATATAAACTGGACATCCAAAAATGCTGAAATGAATCACCTTTGGCTTCACACTAGTGAATGCTTCCTCTGGTGCCTTGTTCTCCAAGACCTTGTGAGGACACATGTTCTTTATGTAGACTACTGTGTTGCATGCCTCTACCCAAAGAACATTGACAAGTCCTAGTCATGAATCATAGCCTTGACAACCCCTATGATGGATCGATTCTTTCGCTCTGCAACCCCATTTCGTTGTGGTTTGTACAAAAGAATTAGCTTCCTCTTGATCCTTTCCTCCTTGGAGAAACCCTCGAAGTCGTTGGAGGTATACTCACCCTCATTGTTCGATCTCAAGACTTTGATCTTCTTTCTTGTCTGGCTCTCAACTAATGCTTTAAACTCCAGAAACTTGCTAAAGACCTCATCCTTGGTCTTTAGGAAGTAGATCCAAGTCTCGTGAGAGAAGTCATCAACGAAGGAAACATAATACTTGCTTCCTAATATTGATGCTACTAACATCGATCCACAAACATTCAAATGCACGAGGTCTAGAATCTCCTTAGACCTATACTTGTTGCTTGAGAAAGTAGCCTTGGCATGCTTGCCAAGCGTGCATCCTTTGCATAATCCTTGCTGCTCAATGCTGAACTCTAAAAGACCTGTGACTATCTCCCTTAGAATAGACAATGCTTTATGATGTAGGTGTCCCATCCTCTCGTGCCACAACCCACACAGGTCACTGTTATGAACCAGGGCTTGAATAAATTCACTCTGCATCCTGTAAAGATTACCTTCCCTAACCTTTATTACATGTGCTGCATCTGGGCTCGATTCCTTCGGTCTAATGTGGACCCGTGGGTTCTTGAACTCAACTGCATAGCCCTTATCCTCCATAACTGAAATTGAAAGCAATTTCTTCCTAAGACTTGGAACAAACAAAACATCATCAAAATCTAAAGAATTCTTGACTTGAGCTAGAAGGGAATAATGCCATCTTCTGCTAGTGGGTATTTGGCATCATTACCAAGCTCAACATGTACTCCTAAGTCTTGCTGTGTTAGACTAGAAAACCACTGTTGGGTTGATGTCATATGACAAGATGCTCCACTGTCTAAATACCATGCATTTCTTGGAACCATGTTGGTAGAAAGGTAAGATACCATTGAGAAATATTTCTCAAACTTGGCAACACACTTGTTCATCTAAGTTTTTGCAAAGGTTGCTACATTCTTTTGTTGCTTTCTTACTTTTTCCCTTCTTATCTGGACACTATGATGCATAATGCCTGTGATTATGACAAAGCACTTGATTTTACTCAAGTCCTTCCCTGGCTATGAGGTTGACTCCTCATTCTTTCCTTACCCTTTCCGAGTCCTTTACCTCTGCCCTTATTTGTCAGTTCAAATAGGGCTAGGTTCTCGACACCACCCTTCTTGTTTGCTTTTAACTCCATCCGAGTCTTCTTTTGGATACAGTCATCCCATAATCTTTCAAAGTTAGGAAGGTTCTCACAAGCACAAATACCTTTGACAAATGGTTCTCATGAAGCTGAGAATCCATTTAATGGCATGTTCACGAGCTCTGCATCTGCAATCTTCTCCCCAACTGCTGCAATTTGATCACGAATTTGCGTGACCTTCATAAGGTAACTAGTAATTGAATCTGATCTGGTCATCTATACGGCTCTAAGTTTGTTCTGCAATATCATCTTCCTTTTTATGTTCTCACTTTGGTAGAGGCTAACCAGGGCATCAGACATTTCCTTTTCCGTTTTCTTCTTAGATAGGTGAGGAATTAAGTGATCCTTAGTTGCATCCATAATCATTCGCTTGGCCTTCACTTCTTCTTGTGAGCTACCAACTGATACAGATCTGTAGGCGAAGGTACAACATCCTTGACAATATCCCAGAGATCATTCTCTTCCAATAGGAGTGTAACCCCAACTTTCCAAGACAAGAAATTTGAGGCGCCATCTATTCTATCCTCGAATCTTGAGGCTCACTGATGCCATCTCTGAGATCTACTCACAAACTCCCAAATCTGAAAATTAGTCCTTAAAAAAATATCGAAACCCTCTAATTGTTGGTC
Source organism: Picea sitchensis (assembly GCA_010110895.2). Classification (NCBI taxonomy): domain Eukaryota; kingdom Viridiplantae; phylum Streptophyta; class Pinopsida; order Pinales; family Pinaceae; genus Picea; species Picea sitchensis. Next base: position 14,258 of record SNQJ01S0049835.1, on the reverse strand, counting down.
CTTGTTTCTGGCAGTTGATAATAGATATATTGTTGCAAACCTTTGAGAATCTCAATCGGAGAACCTAGCTTTGATACCATGTGGAAATTTCCAGCCCTAGGTGATTGTTGTCCTTATGATCTCAATTAAACAAATAAGTTTCTAAATTCAATTAACGCATAAATTAATTTCAGACCATAGCCTCAATCACACAATAGCAGGAAAAGTAAATAGCAGAAGCATAAAACAGTTTCATACATACACATGTAATTTCACCTTCAAAATCAACTTTTCGTTCCTTATTCAAAGCTTACTGTTGAATTTAAAGCAGCTGCAAGAGCCATTCTCTGGGAGGATGGAAAAGACCCTAGCCAAGATCTAGGGCCCCATGTGCATTCCTGGGGTTCTTTGTTTGGGACCAAACAGTCAGTGCCATGGCAAAAGACCCTTGTAAGGGCCCCCAGTAGATGACTGGGGTTCTTGGTCTGGGACCAAGCAGTAAAGACCCCTGAGAGGCCCCCCAGTATATGATTGGGGTTCTTGGTTTGGGACCGAGCAGATAAAGTCCCTAGATATGTCTAGGGCCCTTGGAAATGTTCCAGGGTACCCATGCCTGGGGCATGGGTTGATCCTTGGTCTTGTACCTTGGTGGATAAGACCCCAGAGATGTTCTGGGGCCACCTGGTCTTTGATCAGGTGCTTGTTGGTATATGCCCCTCATTTAAGGCGGGCATGACCATATGAGGGATGTATCCCATATGCAATGATGATAAAATTAAAAGGGTCACTTTGAGAATGAATGGACAAGTATTGCCACCCAGTCACCCTTCCCAAACCCTCTTCATCCAAGGTTGTGTTTATTTAGGACTTTGCTTTTGCTTTAGGGGTTATTGTAAAAATATTAATTAAATATTTTAATTATAACATGGTTAATTAATGATATTAATTAAACATGTTATTTTTAGTTGTTATTTTAATTAATATTTCTATTAACCTAACTTAGCCTAAAAGGTATATATAGAGACCTACCCTCTATCTTTATTATATACTCTTATGTTTTCTTCTAAAGTGGGCGGATCTTCTCTTTGAAGCTGTCACCCCTTTGTAACAGTTGCTGAGGTTTCCTATGGTGCTGCGACCCTTCTCCAACAGGTTAGTTTAGCCTTGGTTCTTCTTCTTGTTGACAGGTCCATGTGTAGCTGGTGAGATGAAGGTCCTCCTCTGCTGATGCCAAGTCTGTGGTAAGGGTTGCTGAGCTGAGTTTTTGCTTTGTGTGCTGTTTCAAAGTGGTTGAAGCTGCCGTCTCCCTCCTAGTGCAGAACTGTTGAGCCGTGACCTCCCTAGCATAGATCCGACCTCTTTCTTTTGAGCCGTGACTCTCCTAGCACAGTTCTGAACCTTACTCTTTGAGCCGCGGCCCCTCTAAGTTGCCTGTAACCCTTGTTGTGTGTGAGGGTTTGAGTTCTTGGAAACTTATGTGTGTGTGAGGGTTTTTCATCACATAAAATTTTCTTCTCCTGGTGGCAAGAAAGTCTAATCATTAGATCTAACCTATATGGTAGATCTATGATTCTGATTTTTTCTGAGCATAATTATAAGTCGCTTTATATCTCTTGTATGTGGCATGAACTTCCACTGAGGTAAGACTACAAGGTATGTTATCTATTCAGTTTACCATTATCAGATCTGAATATTGTTTCTGAGTTTTTTGATCTGTTTAGATCTATCAACTTTGAATATTATAGGTTGTTTATTTTCAGATCTGATATTGTTTTGAGTATTGATCTAGATCCATATCAGCATTATAGATCAGATCTGGATACTGATCTATATCTTCATTAGATTAGATCAGAAAGAATGTTTTGATGATTAATCTAGATCTACTTCTTGTCTTATATCCCAGTTAAATCTAACTCTGCTAGCATAGATCTGAGTGGCTTTACCCACTCGGAATTTGTTTACAAACTTAAATCATATTATTAGTTCTCTGTTTAGTTTTTTTTTATATAAACAGTGTTGAAGTAATTTACTGTTCCGAGGATGAGACTTAGTTGTTTTTCTAACTGAAAATACAAAAGACTTTTTTGTGCTGCATTATTTCCCTAATTCTAACATTGTTTCAGAGCTAAGGGTGTGAAGAGAGCTCAAGGATTTAATCAGGCTTTAACCTTGAGCCTACACAGATCTACTAGTTAGGGTTGTTTTGCAGAGATCAACAACACCTAAACCAATTCAGATCTCAGCATGGCCTCCACTTCAGTAAAAGTTGAAGACAGACTCTTAGGGGCCTCCAACTTCAATGCTTGGAAATCCAGGATAGTAAATATTCTTGAAGAGAATGATCTAGAAGAGCTGATTACTAAGGTTATTGAAGAACCCACTACAAACACAGCCAGGGCAGCTTACAGGAAGAAACAAGCCAAGGCTAAGAGAATCATTTTTGACTCTGTTAAGGACAGCATGATGCCCATCATTGGTCACCTAAGGACTGCCAAAGAATGTTTTGGCAAACCTCTATGAAAAGAAGGCACCAACTCAGAAAAGAATATTGAAGAAACAACTACGTACTTTGAGAATGGGAAAATATGATTCAGTTGCTACTTTCTTCTCCAAAATTGCTCAAACTAAAGATCAACTTATTGCAATAGGGGTTCCTGTAGATGATGATGACCTGGTGCAAACTGCTTTTGATGGACTTCCTGAGTCATGGGGAGTTTTTCTTGCATCAGTAAATGGAAGAGAAGTCCAACCTAACTTTGACAGACTATGGCATGACTGCTTAAAAGAAGAAGGAAGACGTAAAAGCATAAATGAGTCTTCACTTCTAAGAGATCATGAGCATTCAACGAAAACCAATAAATTGAAGAAGTTCCCTCAAGCTAAAGGCAAAGGTAAGAAACCTCAAGGTAAGCTATCTCATCTCAATCCCCATTTATATAAAGTTAAATGTTTTAACTGCAATAAGCTATGACATTATGCAAGAGATTGCAGGGATCCTTCCTCTCAGCAGAAAAGAAGAGGAAGATTTCAAGCCTCAGTTGCCATTGAAGAGGCTAAACTTCAAGAGGAACCTCAAAGAAGACAAACCAGGGATGCCACTAAAGAGCAAGAACAACAAAGAGAATATTATCTTATCTCAACTCTTTCCGGCACTATTACCAAGTCAGAGGAGATTTGGTTAATAGATAGCGGTGCTTCCAGACACATAACAGGTTTCAAACAAAACCTTGCAAACTATCAAGACAAGAAATTCAAGGCAAAGGTAGAACTAGGTGAAGATGACACCTATGACATAAAAGGTTTTGGATCTACCTCTTTCTGATTTCACTTAGGTAATATCTTTCATATTAATGAAATTCTTTATGTCCCTAGTCTAAAGAAAAATCTAATCTTTGTTCCAGTTTTAGAAAGTAAAGGTTACTCAGTAGCTTTCTCCAAAGGGTAGACCCTCTTGTGGTCTTCAAATGAAGATATAAGCACTGCTATAACTATTGGAACTCGTGAGAGTGGACTTTATAAAATTTCAGGTCAAGTTGTTCAAGTTTTAGTTCACGAGACGGTAAATCCCTGTTAGCTTTGGCACAGAAGACTTGGACACCTCAACTACAACGCACTTCCAGGTTTGCAAAAGATGGTGACAGGTATGCCAGTATTTTCTTTTGAGCATGATAGTGTTTGTAAAGGTTGTTCACTTGGTAAGAATACAAAGAAACCC
>SNQJ01S0049834.1:46872-70127 GCA_010110895.2 Picea sitchensis | reverse complement strand
ATGGTCCGACCGATAGGATAATATGCATATCTATAACAATAGTGGAGGCCTGGTCTGTAGTAGAAGATGATGGATGGTTAGGAGGAAGTGGTTGGTTGAATCTCTGACCAGAAATAAGTGGTGGAGGAATAGGCCATGCCTAGTCATCTAGGTGAGGTGAAAGAGGAGGATGAGGAATAGGTCATGCCTGCTCATATAGGTGAGGTGAAATACGAGGAGGAGGAATGTGTGCTACCTTCTCATGATCTGGTGAGGTGAAGGAGGAGGAGGAGGATGTGGAGAGGGATCAAGGCCACCCTCATCAATCGATGGGGTACTGGACGAATGATGTGTACTGGAAGGTAAGGTGTGTCTGTCATTGTGAGTCATCCTCATTGCTAGTATCCTGGTAGCTCCAACGATATTATGCATAAGAGGAATAAAATCGCATGGAATATCCCTCCAAATCTCCAAGAACATAGGATCTGCCATGATGTCTTGCATAAACACAGGGAAGACTCCCACCTCAATAAAAATTGCACAGATTTGGTCTCCTAACTCCAACCTGAATCGTGTAGCTAGCCTACAGTGCATGTCGCTGGGTATATGTACCCGAGGACCCTGACCCGTCGTGGCCTCAGGCATCATCTCCTCATCGTCATCTACTAGGGGAGGAGACATGTCCCCAATAAAAGTGCCAATATCTGAAAAAGATGTAGTACACAACAATAATTACAGAGTCTCATTAAAAGATTTAATAAAACAAGTTAAAGAACGTGTTAGGATTAATTTTATTTTAATTAAGTAAGATAATAAAATGAAAATATTTTAATTTAAACAAAACACTAATATTACCTCTATCATCTGGTGGTTCATCTAGTGTGAAGAGGATGTTCGGACATCCTCGCTAATCCAAACCCGTGTAAGGACACGACACCATGATGAACATGTGATTTGTCTCACTGCCTAGTAGCCCCAGTGCATATGGAGAAATCCTAGCTGGAAACTCTGACTGGCCCCTCTTGGGCATCATCTTCCCCCACATGTGCATCCACACATGAGTCCTTGTCCTAGAAAGATGACGGAAAAAAGTTGGCCTCATCTCTAGAAACCTCTCAAAAATAAGGAAAACAACTCTAAGGAAAAACATAAGTTTGACCTCCCACCTATCATAGCATGACATATGTCTAGCGTTATACAAAACTACCCCAAAAAAATGGTATACCATCTGATACACCGTGGCCTTTGTACAAACGAATCAACATAATACAAAAGAGGTCAACTAATGTGCTTCACATCATTGGTAAAGTGTGTTATGGTAGTCACTAATAGTAAGAGGCACCTAACCTCCTCTACATCGAAAGAGGCAATCCACAGTTGTCCATTAAACACCTGAAAATCAGTTGGGGATAGTACATCAACCCCAATATATCATTGAGAGTACATGAGTTTACTCTCAATTGCAACACCTACTAGAACATATAGGAACTGGGGAAAATCCTCCCCTCTCCAAGATAGCCCAGTGATAAAGTGAATATCATCCTCATTGGGATGGTACCATTGATCCAGACCCACATGGAAATCTTGTTAATGGACATCCCATCGATGAATCCGATGCACCAATGACCCAAAGTTCCCCTTAACGGATGTTGCCTCGTCATATTACTTAAGGAGGCCCACATTCCTCAAGAGAACATGAGTGGTTGTAGTAATAGGGTGAGGGTATAAATCCCTCTCCCTCTCCCTCGCCTCCCATTCCCATACAACATTGTATAGGTCCACCACCTTATCCTATTTTTATTGTTTCTCTCTCCATTCATGTCTCTGCATGATGAACATATAAAATACATCAACCTCACTCATACATAAAACATAAAAAAATCTACTAAATGAGAAATTTATTTATAAATATGGAAAAATAACTTCCTTCAAAAAATAAGTAAATTTCATAATCGGTACACTTGAAAAATAGTCAAGCACCGCTCGCAGTGCTTTTGTAAATTGTGAGCATTGCCCACGGTGTGTGAGTAAAAACTAATGCACCAAATACGTGAAGATCAAGAAAGAAAATGGAGAATGCGAACTCAACGGAAAACACAGTGATTGATACTGGTGCGAAGTGGGCAAAAGAGTAGAAAAGACGGAGCGAAGTAAGGCGTTGGATGAGGAGATCGAGGATGACAGATAAGCAAGAAAGAAGGATCGTGAACAACTCAATAAGAAGAAAAATCCACCATTATATTCTTTGGAGCACCGCATGAGAAGGAAGGAAAGATAGGCTGGTGAAGCCTTGAAAATATGGGTCAAGTTTACCTAGGGTATTAGACACCTAGGGTTTTGGTATCTAGGGTTTTGGACACCTAGATTTCGACCTAAGGATGTCAGTGAGTGATTGTAATGTATAAATAAGAACCTACATGAAGGAAGGAGATTCGATCTAGTTGTTGTTCATTCATTGTTGTTGGTATGTAATGAGAGATTATTGTTGTGTAAGAGAGAAGTGCTAAGTGTGAGAGCCTTATGGTATTGTAAGATCTTCAACTGGGTGCGAAGATCAACCTTGCAGCTGGGTGCACAGGGAGGGGATAGAAAGAGAGGAGAAGAGAGAAGATCTTCTAGCTAAGAGAACAGACAAGAACTATATGATTCATCTTAATACATTATAGAGCACAGTTCTATGGACGTAGCCCTAGAGAGAGAGGGTGAACTACGTATATTTTGCGTTGTGTTTGATTGGTATTCTGTCTCTGTTATTGATATACTGTGATTGCATTACTATGTTAGATATTATAAGTAGATGTGCATAGTAGATCCAAGCTGATAAGTGATATATGCATGATGTATTATTCTAGTGTTGGATCCACTTGGTCATTCCCTTGGTTGTAGACATCTCTATCCTACAACCCCCCCATAGTTGCTTTGGGTGAGACTGCATCTGCTTCGTAGGTGTAGATGAAAGGGCCAGTAGTTAGGGCTTGTTGGTGCGCTCTTGGAGCTGAACCTTGAGTCTTCTCCTGTGCCAACAAATGGTTCTATTGTCAGGGCATGAATCTTCTTGAGGGAATGTCAAGGTGGTTTCCATCAAAGACAAAGACTCAAAAGTGGATAGAGGTTCAAGAAAAGTACTTCACTAAATCCCATAACAAGAACCCTAATCTTAGTATAGAGGATTGGTTGGAGAAATATATCTTTACTGATATACACAAGATTTTCTTTGGGGGAATCCATCAGGAGCTATACGAGTGGTTAGCTAGGTTAGCAGATACCCAGTTTGAGATCCAATCTAGACCTCTTGTGGTTTGGATGTCGGAGCTGATCAATAAGGTCAAGAGAGTTGATAATGTCGTATCACGAGCAGTAGATCACTGGTTTAATAGCACCATTGGAGGGTAAATCACCGATTTTGTTGTTGACAGAGTAGAGTCATTTAGCCAAGCCAAGAGATATTTCTTCAAGGGACCCAGAGGGAAACTTTTACAATTCCTGAATTTGAAACTCAAGATGATATTGCATGAAAAGAACATCTTGAAGATACAGTAGGTTGGTCAAATCTAGAAAATCTAATGTTCAATAATTCGGACAGCAACAACGACACAAAAGCTGGACATACGCGCAATGGGAGAGTGTTCATAGAAGTTCACCTTGTGAACCTGTTCAAGTAGAACTACGGGGACGAGGGTTTCTATAGTGGAGAAGAGGTAGATCTAATGGACGAAGAGCATTTAGAAACCGCTAGGGTAGAAGAAGGAAAAGTTGAAGAGCTTCACCGAGAAGAACCTGAAACTTCAGAAACTGCGCAGACTGTTGAAGTAAGTACTATTATCCCTCCTGTTGATTCAATAGTATTAAGCAATCAAAGTAATCTCAACACTAGAGTATTCAGAGCACTTTCACTAGTAGTCCACCACATACTTAGTCAGGAACCCTAGGAATATCTATGGAAGATGAGATGAGGCTTCCTATTTTTATGGGAGATGGATCTGAAGATCCTGATCAACACTGGTTCCTATGCGAAGCCGTATGGAATATTAAAAATGCCATCAACGAAGTTGTCAAAAGAACCAAGTTTAGTACCACTCTAAGGGATCATGCATTTCACTGGTACATGAAGCTTGTCCAAGGACTTGCACAACCTAAGCCACTAAATCAGATTAAGAATGCACTGATTGCAGAGTTCAAGAAACCCAAGTCAGAGTCACAATGTATTGCAGAGCTGAAAGAGATCAAGCGGAAGGTAGTCGAACCTATTTGGGAATTCGATCAGAGATTCAAAACCTTAATAGGTCAATTGAATTTTCAAATCCCAGATGAGCAGAAAAAAGAATGGTTCATTGCTTCCATCTTACCACACATCAAAGTTCCTCTTATGCAACAGAATATTGCTTCATAGTCTGAGGCACTGGAGATCGCCATGAAACTAGAATCATCCCATATGGGAGAATCCAACTCAGGTATGAGTCAGATCTTGAGTCAACTAACTAGTTTGTCTCTGCAGGTCGAAGATATGAAGAAAGACAAGGGAAAAGATAAGAGAGAAGACATATGGTGTGTCACGTGCAGATCAGAAGTCCATGACAAGCAACATTGTCCCCTATTCAATGAATACTTGGATTCTAGAGCTCTGATCCCTCTGAAGTAATTCACCTTACCCTGGTGCGAGGTATGAAGAAATAAACATCGCCCAGGTGAGTGTTATTACATGCAAAAGTATGTTCAGACACCCACAAATTTGTATTGTACATTTTGTAAGTTCGTGGGGCATGATGATAGGGATTGTAGGGCTTACAATCTCATGCATGAAAGGTCCAGATACATATACAATATTCAAGGTGAAGTATAGCAAGAAGGAAGCACTACACAGTATAACTCCCCTGGAAGAGGAAACTTCAATCCTCGTGGTGGATTTAGAGGAAGAGGTCGAGGAGGAGGAATGGGTTGAGGCTGAGCATAGATAATTTTTTATAACTGCGCACAACCAGGACACCTCGCAATGGATTGACAGAACCCTTGTACTACTTGAAGCTACTGTAGCTCATTTGAACATGTTATAGAAGATTGTATTGTGCTACTAGCTAAGCTTCAGGAAAGACAAGGACCTCAGTAGAACCTAGAAGTGAAATTGATATATGTTGAACCTCGTAGATAATATCCCAAAGTTGTTGTTATCACTAGAGGAGGCATTGTTACAGGAGAAGACAGACTGATCCAAGTAAATACTATAGAAGACTCAGGAATCAGGAAAGCTGCAGAGAAGACCCAAACCTTTGATGCAAAGAAAGAAAGAAAAATATTTGAGGAGGAAAGAAAAGAGTTCAAAGAAGATCAAGGCTCTTCATCAAATATACAGCCAGAAGTAAGAGAATATGGAATGCCTTAGGCATTTGATCAGTCTGCTTCTCCAAGAGAAGGAAAAGAGGTAAGCAAGCTCATGGAATTTTTATATACTTGTAATAAGTTGATTCAGGATGAAATCATTGTACAAGAGCTACAAAGTTTAATGAGACAGTATGAACTAGGAAATATAGACCCCTTACTGAACAAGGAAGTACACCAAATCTCTAAGAAGAGAAGGACAAACAAGGAATTACATTTGAATGCTCAAATAGGTGAATATGATATAGACTATCTGGTCCTCGACTTAGGTTCGGAGGTTAATGTCATGACGAATCAAAATTGGGCATTGATGGGAAAACTGAAGTTGATCTATTCCCCTATTAGGCTCAGGATGTCTAATCATCAAGTTGTCAGCCCCTTTGGATGATTGGAACATCCTGTGGACATCGATGGAGTGAGAACGTTTGTAGATTTTGAGGTAATTGAGATAGTTGATGACATCTTTCCTTACCCTGCGTTGTTAGTAATTGATTGGGCTTTCAATAACTCCACTGTGGCTGATTTAAAGAAAAGACATATGAAGTTTGAAAGAGATGGCCTTAGGGTCATTGCACCTTTAGATCCAGATGAAGGTCAGCAATACATAGAACATATCAGAGAAGAAGACCAGGCATATGAATTGGAAAACATATACAAATTAAAATCCAGACAGCAGGATTACATTAATCCTATGGTCGATGGAAACTTAAGCTGGCGAAGTGACAGTGCATGTTCATCAGACTCAAAAGAAGCACTGGAGAACTAGCAGAATAAGATGTACAAAGTATCTACAAGAATATGTTCTAGATTAACCAGAGAAGTTCTTTGGATCGACACAACAGTAAGTAACTTACCCACCTTTGATGGTATGAATCCTTTAGAAACCTTCTTGTCAGACTTTGAGGAAAGTGTACCAATACCACAAAGATTGTTGGCTATGGATGAGGCCTTGAAAGCAACCCCAACAATATGGTGGGGGACACACAAAAACAACATTGCAGACTGGGTACAATGTCATACCTTGATGACAACGTGATTCTCATCACAAGTGGAAGGCTGCGAAGTTTGGTACACAGGTCAAAGCTGCCAAAAGGACGATGTGCTAAGTTGCGAGAAAGCCTGGAGAAATCTTCCTCAAGAACAATGGGTACACAAATTCATCAACACACTGGACATGACACCTATCAATTGGTACCTTCAAGTAGAGCTACACTTCATCACTACAAATTGGAAAGGTGTGACTCAGAATTTTATAACCACCTTCTTATTTGAAATTCAATACCCTTCAGTAGATCAAGCATTACAGATCATGAGACAAAAATTATTCGAGGAGGCATCTAGCCTTCCTTTAGAACAAGAAGAGGATGAATGGACTACGCCTCTCCATAAATTGCAAGGTTGTTACAACATCAATGTTGATGAAGACGATGATCCGAGGAAGGTGAACATCGCAGAAAAGGAAGGCCAGAGAGATGTGGAAGGACCAGGAGTCGATTTACCATTCATTGGAAAACCAATCAAGATTAAGAAGGTCAATATTGGAACAAAACATACCCCAAAGCTTGCTAATGTTTGAGACTTTTGGGATGCTTCTACCATTGACAAGATTATAGAACTACTGGCAGTCTACTGCACGAGTATCAGGACTTGTTTCCAGCCAAGTTCACTGATATGGAAGGCATTAAAGTTCCTATGGGAGAGATGAGGATACCTCTGAAACCATATGCAAGACCATTCAAACAAATAACCTACAGATTGAACCCTAAATATAAGGACAAAGTGAATATTGAGCTCGACAGAATGCTAGAAGCAGGGATTATAGAACCTGTCGAAGAGTCGGAATGGATTAGCCCTGTGGTGGTGCAAGACAAAAAGACAGGAAAGATCAGGATCTGTGTAGATCTCAGAAAGCTGAATGATTCCTGTTTGCATGACCCCTTCCCTACGCCATTCATCGATGAAGTGTTAGATAATGTGGGAGGCCAAGAGGTATATTCTTTTACAGATGGACTTTTAGGATACCATCAGATCCAGATTTCCAAGGAATATCGCCACAAGACCACATTTTCAATAGAATGGGGATCCTACCAATATACAGTGATGCCATTTGGATTGAAGAATGCCCCAACCATCTTTTCCAGGGTGGTGGTCGAAGCATTCAAGGAGTTTTTGCATAAATTTCTAGAAGCATATTTTGATGATTGGATTGTTTTTAGTTTATTGAAAAATCATATTGAATGTCTAAGGCTAATGTTGGATAAATGCGGGAAGTGTCAAATTTCCTTAAACCTGAAGAAATGCATCTTCTTTTCACCATTTGGAGTGTTGTTAGGACATATTGTATGCAAGCAGGGATTGCTAGTAGATCCATCTAAAATTTCCATTATAGTTGATCTACCCCCTCCAAATTCATTCAAACAGTTGCGCACTACGCTGGGACACACAGGATACTATAGGAAGTTCATTAAGGGATATTCCCAGATTACAGAACCCATGGAGAAGCTTTTGAAGAAATATTGTTAGTTCAGTTGGAAAGAAGAATGCCAGCAGAGCTTTGACACACTGAAACAAAAAATGGTTACTGTGCCTATTCTGGTCTTTCCAGATTGGAGCAAGGAATTTCATGTACATGTCGATGCATCTTCCATTGCCTTAGGAGCAGTGTTAGCACAACCTGGTGAAGGAGATATTGATCATCCATTAGATTTTGCTAGCAGGAAGCTATCAACTACAGAGATCAACTACACCACTACTGAGTGAGAAGGGTTAGCCATGGTGTATGCGCTACATAAATTTCACCACTACTTGTTGGGAGGACACTTTAAAATGTTTATTGATCACTCTGTGCTGAAATACCTAGTCAACAAGCCAGTGTTGGGGGGAATAATATGCAAATGGCTTCGGCTATTTCAGGAATATGACTTTGAAATCATGGTAAAACCAGGAAGAATGAACAAAGGCCCTGACCACTTGTCAAGGTTGGAACATGGCGAAGAGCTAACTAGTTTGGAGGATGCATTGTTGGATGCACAGCTACTAGCCATTAGAAATATCGATGACCACTTCGCAGAAATCGTCCAATTCCTATCAACAAGAATGGCACCTAGTAAGTATACGATTCCTCAGAAGAAATAGCTAGTAGTGTGCACTACAGACTTCTCACTTATAGCTAGACATCTATACAACATGGGACCTGATGAGATATTGAGAAGGTGTGTTATGGAGGCAGAGCAACCACTGATCCTTGCCGAAGTTCATGAAGGCATCGCAGGAGGACATTATGCAGGTAAAGAAACTACGCAGAAGATTCTTAGAGCTGGCCTTTAGTGGCCTACCTTACACAGAGATGCCAAAGACTATTCCAGAGCCTGTGACGTATGCCAAAGAGTTGGAAAACCATCCAAAAGAGATGAAATGACATTAGCACCATAGTTGACCCTACAAGCATTTGAAAAATGGGTTATTGATTTTGTGGGACCTATAAACCCCCCAGGAAAGCACACAGGAGCAAGGTACATCATTACTACGATAGAATAATTGACCAGATGGACCAAAGTAAGAATAGTTAAGGACTATAGTTAAACTACAGCTACGTGCTTCATATTTGAGGACATCATAACTAGGTTTGGGTGCCCAAAGATCCTTATGAGTGATCAAGCCATGCATTTCAAGATCCTTATGAGTGATCAAGCCATGCATTTCATAAATAAAACTATTGAAGCCCTGACTAAGGAATTTGCAGTCCACCATCAGAAGAGAACACCTTACTATCCTCAAGAAAATGGTACGGTTGAAGAATTCAACAAGATCTTGGAGAAAACACTGACGAATATTTGCAGTGTGAATAGGGATGACTAGGATTTAAGAGTACCAACAGTCCTTTGGGCCTATAGAACCACCTGTAAGAAACTAACAATGCGGACTCCTTTCAAGTTGGTGTATGGCCTCGAAGCCATTGTCCCAATGGAATTCCTGGTACCAAGCTTAAGAATTGTTGCCTTTACATATATGGATGATACTGGCATTGTTCAAGAGAGGCTTTCATAGTTGGTTGAATTGGAAGAAGATAGATTTGTTGCAGGATTTCATCAACAGGTACAGAAGGAAAGAGATAAGGCCTACCATGATAGGCACATCAAGAAGCAGGCTTTTAGATAAGGTGATCTAGTACTGGTATATGAAAGTAAGTTCATCAAGCATCCTGGGAAGTTCAGAACACATTGGCTTGGGCCATATGAGGTCACTTATGTTACAGAAGGAAGAGTTACGCAGATGAAGACCTTGAAGGGAGAATGGAAGGAAGGATTAGTGAATGGGAGCTAGTTGAAATTGTACTATGACAACCAACTATCCCACAACTCTCAGTAAATGAAAAAGGAAAAGGGTCTAGGTACCATGTGTAGTTGAAACTAGGTACCAGACATGGAAAATATAGTCTGCACAAGGAAGGAGACAAGGCATCGAACAAAAACCAGAGGCTTCACTGCACAGTCTGAATTCAAAGTAAAACAGGAAGATGAGATTTGAAGTGCCTTGGGACGAGTCATAGGTGAGTTTTGGGGGCATGTTGTCTCTTGGTTATGGAAGTACATGAAGATCAAGGAATAAAAGGGAGAATGTGAACTCCGCGGAAGACACAATGATTGATACTGGGGCGAAGTGGTCAAAAGAGTATAAAAGATGGAGCGATGTAAGATGTTGGACGAGGATATCAGGGATGATAAATAAGCAATAAAGAAGGATTGTGGACAACTCAACAGGAAGAAAATCCACCTTTATATACTTTGGAGCACCGTGCGAGAAGGAAGGAAAGTCAGGTTGGCGAAGCCCTAAAAATATGGGTCAAGTTGACCTAGGGTTTTGGTATCTAGGGTTTTGGACACCTAGGTTTCGACCTAAGGATGTCGGTGAGTGATTTTAATGTCTAAATAAGAACCTACATGAAGGAAGGAGGTTCAATCTAGTTGTTGTTCATTCATTGTTGTTGGTATGTAATGAGAGATTATTGTTGTGTAAGAGAGAAGTGTTATGTGTGAGAGCCTTCTGGTATTGTAAGATCTTCAGGTGGGTGCGAAGATCAACCTTGCAGCTAGGTGCACAGGGAGGGGAGATAAAGAGAGGAGAAGAGAGAAGATCTGCTAGTTAAGAGCGCAGACAAGAACTATATGCTTCATCTTAATACATTATAAATCACAGTTATATGGACATAGCCCTAGAGAGAGAGGGTGAACCACGTATATTTTGTGTTGTGTGTGATTGGTATTCTGTCTCTATCATTGATATACTTTGATTGCATTACTATGTTAGATCTGATAAGTATATGTGTAAAGTAGATCCAAGCTGATAGGTGATATATGCAAGATGTATTGTTCTAGTGTTGGATCCACTTGTTCATTCCCTTGGTTGTAGACATCTCTGTCCTGCAACCCCCCCATAGATGCTTTGGGTGAGACTGCATCTACTTCGCAGGTGTAGCCGAAAGGGTAGTAGTTAGGGCTTGTTGATGTGCTCTTGGAGTTGAACCATGGATCTGCCCGTGTGCCAACAGATGTGTCGATAAATGGATGCACCGATGCATTCCTCTTTACCTACGCACTGCTAAATAATTTAACATTATTTTGCAATACACCCTGTAAATTTACAAGGGGCATCGACCACGGTGTGAGCCGAATGTCTCGAACGCACCGCACAAAAAAAAAATATTAAACAACGAAAAATTAAATCAATTTTAAATTTTAATCCACTGAAAACTTAAGTTATAAAGAAATGAATATATTACCTAGAAATGTTTTCATCGAGGAGGCATGGTTGGCACATAGTCAAAAAAAACAAAATTTCCCATCATTTGGAAAAAATTGAAATACACACACATAACAACACACAAAAGGAAGGAAAGCAAGGGAAACACTGACGATGGGGCACTTCATAGAGGAAAAAGTGCACCGGTTCTTTTGAGCTCTACAACACTGAAAATGGTAAAAATGAATTTTACGATCAATAAATTTTCTTTTATTAAAACTTGTTCTGGTGCAGTCGATGATGGAACGCAACAATACTACAATATTTACGTAGTGCACCGGATAATATTTTTTTACAAATAACCCAAACACGGTGTGCATCGTGCATCCGGTTACTATCAAGTGCATCAATGTATATATTGTTTGATGCACCAGTGCATCCTATGTTACATAGGGAACTGGTTATTGTTTTTTAAATAACCCTAACACGGTGCTCCCTTTGGAGCAATGGTTCCCCCAAATGCGTCAGTATACTACAGAGTGAACTGGAATATATTTTTTGAAATAATCCTACAATGGTGCCTAAGTTTTTTTGTTTAACCATGTCATGGTGCGCTCTAGTATTAGCAACACTGGTGTGTCTGGGTTTAACAAGTGCATCGAATGATATTTTTTTTTAAATAAACCTACCATATTGCGTCCCAAAATAGCATGTGTGTTTATCAGTGTGTCAGAATACCACAGAGCGCACCGGAGTATATTTTTTGAAATAATCCTATGATGGTGCATATTTGTTTCATTTAATCATGTCATGGTGTGGTTATTGATGCAACGCCTTGGTGCATTTGTGTGTTATAGATCCACTGGTGCAGTGTATTTTAAATATATGCACCGTTCTTCTTTAAAATTTATCAAAATTTGTATTTTCCAGTAATATAGATTAGAAATTTTCTAGACTGATCATGTTGTAAACTCAAGGATTTGGTGAAATCTCAAATATATTATAAACAGGCAATGATTATAGTTTAGGATTTTGAGAGACAGTTATGATCATTGACGGTGAGATCACGGTTATGAAAATTTATGGCGAGATCACGTAGGTTATGATCATTGATGGTGAGATCATGCAGGTTATGATCATTGACAGCGAGACCTCGCAATTTATGATCATTGATGACAAGATCACGCAAGTTATGATCATTGACAGTGAGATCATGCAAGTTATGATCATTGACAATCATGCAAGTTGGTTATGATCATTGACAGCGAGATCACACAAGGTTATAATCATTGGCGATCATGATGGTGATATGGGAAGGGCAATCCAGACAATAGTAGGTATCGATGGAGAAAGATTCCCATTGTGGAGATCATGGTCATAAGAACTCAAATTTTCATCATAATCACACACAATTATGAATTAGCAACTAATATAGATTATAATTTTGCTAGACAACTCGTTAGTTGGGAGTTCACCAAATACTTAATTCTACAACATGCTTCAAATGATTATAGATTAGAATTTTGAGAGGCCACCCATACTTTAGAGTCAATTCTTTACAACTGAAATTCCTATACTTTAGACTCAATTCTTTATAGTTGAAATTCCTATACTTTAGACTCAAGTCTTTACAACTGAAATGCAAAAAAAAAAATTCACGGAAACACCTAGGAAACAAATCCTTATCCCTCTCCCTCACCTCCCAATATCGTACAACATTGTATAGGTCAACCCTCTACTCCTGTTGTTTTTTCTTCTCTCTTGGCTGACATCTCTGCATGATTAGGAATATGGCTTGTAATATTTTTTAATTTAACCCTTTTATGGTGCGTTAAATAACTAGTCGCACTGGTGCGTCGTTATTTATGTAGCGCACCAAAGTATTTTTTCGAAAACCTTACCAAAGTGCACCATTGTTTGGAAAAAACCATCCACACTAGTGCAGTTTTTTAAGTAGTGCACCATCATATATATAAACTTTAAAATAAACACTACAACGGTGCACAATTTTTTAGAGCAACTGTACGCCCCGATGTGTCATTATTTTTGTACCACACTGGATTATTTTTTTTGTTTGAAATAACCCTACTATGATACGTTAGTTTTGTGGGCACCGATGCATCAATTGTATAAAATGCACCAGTGTGTTATATATTTATAAACGTAATGTACAAAAACTTCTGCTAAAACCCTCGCCTTCTCACCTCCGCTAGTATCCTCCGCTATAAACAGATTTTTGGGATATTTTAATAGGGGCGTCCGCAAAAACCTCTGCTAGAGGGTCTTTTCCTTGTAGTGTGTTATGGATGAGATCAATGCATCAGTAAGTAATCAAAGCAAGCATGCATGTAGAACTCATTGTTACAAAGCTCCATCAAGTAAGACAAATAAAATATTGTTTAAATTTTATAAAATAATAATGTACATAATTTATTCTTTGATTACTATGTATGGTACTAAAAAAAAATAGATTTTATGAAATATATGCCATTTTTTTAAAACATTGTATATTCTTCTTAAGAATAAGGATAAATATAATTGAGATTTTTTACTATGTTGTTTAAGTTAAGTATTATTTAAATTGATGGATTATATTAATTACGTAAATCCAAAATATTGCATGCATTTATTACGAAAACATTAAATATAATAGATATATTTAATTATATTGTTTAAGTTAAATATAGTTATTAAACACACCCTTATATATTGTTGGAAGCCATTACAACAATATATGATATGAACATGTCACTTGCGGGAATTGAACTGGGTGGGGAGGATAACAATCATTCCTCCCAACCACTCAAGCCATACCCAATTGACCATCAATTTTGGTTATTTGTGTGTGTGTGTGTGTGTGTGTGAAGAATTACATGTTGAGCATGTAAGGAATTACACATTTCCCTCATATTGAGTAGCACGTTTACTATACAAAAAAAAAAATTACTTTCAATTGCTTTATCGGTAAGGAGTGGTATAGACCTTGTTTTCTATTACTGGGCTTGTTGGTACAACAAATTATGCATCCTCTAATATATCAAGCTACATCTTCTTGCATTCTAGGCCAATACACATAATACACATATTAGACACTATAAAGGGACTATTCTTTCATATATTGTTCCCGACAATTCATAAGTAAATAGTAACTTCAGGTGGATTTGTAAATGAAACATAAATTATCAAGAATACAATTTTCCTGTCATTTTTGGCATCGTTTCCAGGGAAGTGCTAAAAAGAATCAGTAACTTTGTATTATTAATTTAAATGTATACACCAATGGATGTAGGGGAAGAGAAACGGTAAGATGAGAGGTAAGAAAATACACATTAACTATAAGTATATCTATAGTGAGTCTCTCTTTCACCAAATTCATATCATGATAATATAGAATGCATTAAGAGGTGAAGTGATCCTAGAGGTATATTTACTAGTGGAATAGGAAGAACTTCTCCATCCATCAATCCACCCACCAATTCATCAATTCCAACTCGTAGTGTAATAATATCCACCCCGTCCACTAATCCATATACAAGTAGAATCATAAGAGGAGAACAATCAAGTAGAATAGTGGCTTCTCAAGTAAAAGGAAAATCCAAATGAGAAGAAATCTCCAAAGGAAAAGATCCAAAAATATATCATCCACAAGAAGATACAATACTTTATGTTATCGCACAAGTTGTAGGTTGGGAAAAGCCTGAGAAAACCACAAAAATGGTGACAACTTTGAGATCACCTAACCATTTTCACCTTAGGTAGGTGTTCCCGTCAATTTAGAGGTGAGGTAGTCACCTCAAAGGGGGAATCTTGGTGACCCTAGGGGGGATTGAGATGGAAAATGAGATGAATAGACGTATGCCACTAAATTTCAATTCTAAATGGTAGAAGGAACTTGGAAAAGAGTCTTGGGAAAGGTTTATGGTTGCCAATGATTTTCGTGACCTGCTGAGAGAACAATACCTGCCCAAGACACAATGAAAACCAAGTATGCTTGTAATATGTTAGGTGGAAAAGAAAATTAATCTTGTTGTCCCTTATTGCATAAATAATCAGTGATGTATATCAGAATATAAAATATAATAAGGGCTGCAAAATAAGTGCTAAAAGTCCAATTGAATAAGCAAGAGACAAGCTAGTAAAGACTAGTTTAAATCAACAATAATAGAGAAAGACTTTAGCATAAAAGCAAGGTTGTCATAAAAATATTACTACTATGATATTTATTAGCCTTATGTATGTACAAAACCAATCCTTATAATAGAAAAAACAACCAATTAAAATAAATTTAAACTAGCTCAAAAAGTGTGCTAGGGTTAGTAGTTTGTTAGGGCAAAGTTATAGCCAATTCCTAGGGTTAGTTTAGGAGTTATCTAGGGTTAGAGAGTTAGATTTTTGCAGCCCTAATGGATATAGGTTATTTTTGTAACAGAAGAAAGTTTTAGTGGGTGAACGAGGATGCCTCAATGAGTCAATATATCCTAGGTCTCAAGGAACAATGTCCAAGTGAGAGAACTTCAAAACTACAACTTTTCACGTTTACCAATGCAACATTTTATTTCACCAATGCAACGACTAGTGCCTTTGATTATGGGTTAATGGGGCCAAAATAAAAAAGATAGAGCTACTAGATCCTTGGGGGTATAAATTCTCTTATTCCCCAAGGCAAGTAACCTAGATAGGTTTTAAAACTAAGGGGCGTGTGTATTTATACTTCCTTAGAAAACCCTTGCAAAAAAAATAATTCTATGCTTGAAATTATGGTGGAGCTAAAGTAGGGGTGTATGCACTTATACTTCCTACTTAGCCTTAGAAAAATCAACCTTGATATTGAATTACAAATGATAGCAACAAGTAAAAATATATTACCAATCCAATAGCAACTTGATAAACTGTATCAGGCCAAGATAAACCACCACAGTAGCTAGAAATTCACCTCCAAGAGCTAGCACATCATCATCATCAAGTCCACAACCAAAGAAACATCATACCATAGCAAAAGAGAACAAAAGGCTTCAAGGGTAATGAAAATTTCAGTCCATAGCTATTCACAATGGAAGAGTTATGATTCAAAATGAGATTCCATGATCTATATTTATACAATTTGCCTTTCACATAGTTTGTCCACATTAGCAAGGGTAAAACATAAGATAATGGGTCCATAACCCTTATCTTACCCCTTGCAACAAAATAATATTAAAAAATTCCCTTAAAATTCACTTTTACACAAAAGAAACTCTATATCAAGGTGACATCACTCCTTTAAAGGACATTTTGGCACTTTGAAGAAGTCGTTGGGTAGGTAGATGCATGGCTAGGCCTCCAAAGGCCACTTTTCACTCATCCAAATATTCTCTTGATGGTCTTCAAGCCTCCAAAAGATGACATTTTTCCTCTCCTAGGAAAAATGTTTGCCATGTGAGGGATAGGTCATGTCATCCAAAATGTATTCTAGGTCTCCAAAGGCATGTCTCTATTGTTTGGTATGTAGGCCCTTGGCATCCAACCTATGGGCTTGAAGCCCCATGGAATCCCAAGATAGGATTTCTCCTCAAAAACTGTCTACCAAAAAGGTCCTACATAACAAAAAGGTACACCCTCCAAAGATATCAAGTCAAATATATCATGACAAGTGTAAACCATGTCTAATAATAAAGGAACCTAAACATGTGCATCAAAAATACCTCATCAAATTAAACAAATTCTCAAAACCCTATACAATTGACCAAGTTTTAAGTATGGGAGGGGTGTCATAGGAGTTTTATTGGATAAACCAAAGCACTCAAGCACAGGACACTCCCAAGGATGGTCTCTCAAGGTTATGTAATGGATGATGAGGTGGAAGAGGTTTAGACTTCATAGGTGATTGAGTTTCATGACATAAAATGGCTCATATTATCTCATCCATGGGTGCCTTTGTAGAGGGTGTGTGGCACCTTCGTTTGCAATGCACTTTTTGCAAGCCCATATTCTTCTCATTCTTTTTTTCTTTCATTTTTTAAGGAACAAGTTGAAGGCCATTGTCTTGGTGTGGTGTCCAAATAATGAGAGTGTCACTTAAAAATATCTTGTGGAAATGAGAAGGTTGGCTTGTGATGAGACCCCCTTTCTCTCAGTTATGTAACTAAGATCCACTACATTGGATTGGTTACTAGATGATGGTAATTTCATACCACTAGATACCCATGATCATGATAGTTCGGCTCGTGATGAGACCTCATATCCTCCAACTAACCCCTTAAGAATTCATAATCATTTATTCTTGTAGGTCCTCCTTTTCTTACAGAGAATCATTTCATTGATTTCTCGAGGAATCCCTGCGTGAAGCATCTAGAAGGTATATATATAGGATTTTATATTTTTATCCAACAATAATCGCTTTGGGCCTTAAGCCCCTTCTTCACATGGAAAGAGCTACATTTCCTTCTCGGGTCACTAAAGTAAAAATACCTAGAAGAGGACAATATGATGGGAGTAAAATGAGTGGAAAGTGGTAAGTATGGTCGGGAATGGTACGATAACCCCTCAAGGGACCCCCAATCACACACCTTTCCCAAAGGTTGGCCATCCACTAGGAAATATATGACACTCACCACTTGGTGAAACAATATCAAAGGCATAATGTCCAAGCAAACACTCTATAGTCAAAAGTAGCTCAAATACAACATGTTCAAATGATTTAAATATTAGGATGATTACTTGCCACAATACCTTACCTGTACCGTATGGAGCAAGACCCTTTTTCCTTCCAAAAGCTAGATGGTGTGGTGGATGCACTGACAATGGATCAAAAGTGGTGATGAAGCGAGATCATGTATGTGTAAGTGGATATTTTTGGTCATGTAGTCTCTCAGCACTCCATATATGCAACCTAAGGGCCTCGAGACATGATCGCCTTAGCTATCCCATAAAATGGGTGTCATACAATTGGCTTAGGTTGATGGAAAGTTGGTCTGGGATGTTGGTTTTCATTGATTTCAACCCTTGGAGAGTGATTTTGTAGATTGATGTCAACCCTCAGAGAAGTCCGGTGGCAAATTCTAGTAGCACAAAGGCATGGGTGAGGGACCCGAGTCTGTTTTATATATGAATATCAGTGAATTTAAAGGTAAGACTATTCTAAATGGATAGTATATGTCATGCCATTTTTGGTGATATGTGGAACATCACATAACTCGTCACGGTTAGAGAGTTATGGATGTATGAAGTTGGAGAACCCTCATGAGTTATCTAGAAGCCCCTAGAAGGTCAAAGAAGTCAATCATTCTAGAAGCTCCTAGAAGAAGTGTACTAGTAAAATTGATGGTAACTAGGATTTAATCATGGGTATAGTTGTTGCGTTAAGAAAATAAATAAAAATAAATTAGTTGCAATAAGAAGTTGTGAGTTTGGTAATTATGGTAAAGTAGTTGTGATGAGAAGATTGAATAGTCAAAGTGGTTGACCAAGAAATAAATTAAATAATAAAGTGGTTGCAACAAAAAGTTAGTTAAGGGAAAATAAGTTATGAATTGAATAATTATAAAATAGTTAGTTGCACCAAGAAGTTGTGAGTAAAGATAAATTATTTAAATAATAAAGTAGTCAAAGTGGTTGCAAAGAGAAATTGTTTAAATAATAAAGTGATTGCAACAAGAAGTGGTGAGTTTACTATTTATGGATAAGTCAAAGTGGTTGCAAAAGAAATTAATTAAATAATAAAGTTAGTTGAAACTAGGAGTGGAAAAATTACTATTTTTGGAAAGTGGTTAAGTTAAGTGGACAAAGTGGTTAAGTTAAGTGGACAAGTGGTTAGAAGTGGGTTATCCCTAAAAGAAGGAAAGTGGGTTAAGTTGGTTAGAAGGTAACCCACTGAGGAAGATACATGGAAGTATAAATAAGAGAGAAAGGCTCTACCATTATCACCTATTGAATATCATTGAATATCTATTTTGTGAAAGGTTATTTGGGCAGGTATTATTGATAGAGAAAAAATGCAGCAGAAAAATTGAGGCTAAAAAATCACGGTAGAAAAATTGCGGCAGAAAATGTGCAGTAGGAAAATTGCGGCAGAAAAATCATGGCAACATATTCACGACGGCATAATTGCAGCAATAAAACCGCAATAATAGAATGCTACAAGAAGAAAAAGGTATGGTTTTCATATGTGTAGTGTTGAATCTATGAATCTGGTTGAGGGTTTTCCTTGTAAATCTATTGGATGCCCTCTTGGAAGTTTAGGGCTTGTTGTAGAGGTTATCTGAGGTAGATCTACTAAAGTTTAGTATTGGTTAATGTTTGAGGGATTTTGGTTGAGGTATGTTGTTGAAGTTATTGGTACAGGTAGAGTTTGTATAACAGTGAGGTTGTGGCACATGGTTGATGTTAAGATTTATGGTATTTGATTTATGGAGAGTGTGGTGCATTTCTAGAGGTATCTTATTGGTTATATTGTTTATGTTATTGGTATATGGTATAGGTATATGATTGGGTACATGGATGAGATACATACTTGAAGTACATGGTGATCTTTGTTGAAATAATGTAAAGGCAAAGTGTATTCTAATTATTATTGTTGTATTATTCATTAGACCAATCCCCTAGTGTGGATTGATCATGTCAGCTATTGTAAAAGACCAAATCCCCTTTTGCAGATTGGTCAAAACATAATTGTAATAGGAAAAATAGAAGTCGACCCTAGAATATATTAAAGAGGCCCCAGAATATATTAAAGGTGGTTATAACCACCTAGAAGAAGAAGTCAGCCCTGCCAATGAAGAGACACCTATGTCCACAAGTGCTAGAGTTGTATAAATAAGGAGGCTAGCGCCTCATTTAGACACATACTCACTTGTTCATTGAGAAGCAAGTTTCGGAGCTGTAGTTGGAGAANGAGAGAGAGAGAGAGAGAGAGAGAGAGAGACGCATTCTTGGGAGAGGAATTTTTGTATTTGTTTGAGTTATCTCTTGGCATTGTATTGGCTATCTATAATAAGGAAGTTTTGCTAGGTTTTGTCCCCCATGAGGATTTCCCAAGATAAACGATCTGTCTCTTGTGATTGTGTATTTCTCAGTGATCCTATCTTATGTTATTTTTATCTAGTGAAATGAAATTAACTCTAATAATATATTAAACCTTAACATGGTATCAAAGCTAAGATGAAGAGAGCTTCTTTCACAAGAGAAAGTGAAAAATGTCAGTGTTGTCGTCCATGCAAATTAGGGTTTTGTATTGATGAAGTATTTTAGCCCTAAAACCATCTAGAAAAGTTCACCCTTCCTCAAGGGTCATTTTGGCATCCTCGACGCAACGTTTCAGTGGCTAGAGCTCCCTAAAAGTGAAACCCCAGTTTCACAAAGTACCAGAAGTACCAGAAAACCATAGTACCAGAAGTACCAAAGTACCAAAGGTACCAAAAAAATAGAAGCACCAGTCCAGAAATCCACAGATCAAGTTTGGAGGGGAAAAAGTTGGATTTTCTCAGATCCAAACACACCAAGCTACTCGCCTCAGCCAAGCGCACCTCCTGGTAAGTTTAGAATTTAATTTTGAGCATTTTCATTTTTGGACATTTTCCTAGCTCCAGGTAAAAGATGTCTGCAAGAACTAAGCTTGTTGACAAGCTGAAAGGTGTGGAAAAATTATGTGCCTGGAAGTATAGGATTGGACTCATTCATGAAGAGAATGACCTAGAAATATTCATCAAAGAAGAAGTGCCAAATCCCAACGATGTTGCAGACAAAGCAAAGCACCAAAAGGACATGATCAGGGCCAAAAGAATCATTGCAGATTCAATCAAATATCACCGGATTCCTTATGTGTCTTCAAATAAGACTCTGAAAGAAATGTTTGATGCCCTAAACATACTATATGAAGGAAATAACATAAACTGGAAGATGAATCTAAGAACTCAGCTCAAGAATACAAGGATGCAAAAAGGAGAATCAATCCAAGAATATTTCTCCAGAATATCCCAATTCAAAGAACAACTAGAAGCGATCAGAGATGATATAGATGAAGAAAAACTTATAATGACGACCCTTAATGGTATCACAAGACCTTAGGATGCATTCATCCAAACGATTTGTGACACAATGGAGAAACTAAAATTTGACAGTCTATGGGAAGAATGCATTCAAGAAGAAACAAGAGTAGCTAACCGAGAGGCTTTACTAGTAAGAGATGAAGATCAAGCCCTAGCTAGTCACACTAAAGGAGGAAGGAAGAAGTCTTACTTCCAAAAAGAAACTCATAAAGAGTCTCACCCCCAAAACAAATATCAACCAAAGATATTCTAGAAGAAAGGACAATGAAAGGAAAGAGATTACTCATCTGTCCAATACTACCATTGTGACAAGATGGGACATATTGCGAGATATTGTCCAGCCAAATGAGAAGAATACAAGAGGAAAAATAAGAGACATCATGCCCATGCAGTTGAAGATGAAGATCCACCCACAAATATGTTAAGAGAACAAATTAAAGACTATGTCTTAATCTCGGCCCTCTCGGGATCGGTAACACCTGGAGAGGACACTTGGATCATTGATAGTGGTGCCTCCAAGAACATGATAGGTCAAAGAGATATTCTCTCTTGCATTTCAGAAAATAAGATTTCTCAGAAAGTGACACTTGGATATGATTATCAATACCCTATCAAGGGAGTGGGAGAGTCAAACTACAAGCTTAACTCGGGGAACTCAATGAAGATGAAGGACGTACTCTATGTACCAGGTTTGAAAATAACCTTCTCTCCATATCAGCTTTAGAAAATAAAGGCTTCAGAGATTCCTTTATAGATGGAGAAGTTCTTATGTGGGCTAAAGGAGAAACCATAAAAGAAGCAATCATCATTGGAAAAGAAGAAGGTGGCTCATATAAGCTAAAGGGTCACTCAGAAGAAGCCATGACCCACGCCATTGAGAATCCAAGTGAACTTTAGCATAGAATATTATCCCACATCAACTACAAGGCACTACCATATGTATGAAAAGCAGTCAAAGGTATACCAAAACTCAAGGTTGACCATGAAGGCATGTGCAATGGATGTGCACAAGGGAAGAACATCAAGAACCCTTTTCCGAAGAGAGACAACAAAGAAGAAGGAGTCCTAGAACTCATTCATTCAGATGTGTATGGCCCAATGCCATCATCCTCCATCAGCGGGTATGTATACTATGTATCTTTTATTGATGATTATTCTTGTAAGACCTGGGTGTACCTTTTGAAATCAAAAGATGAAGTATTCAGTAAATTCAAGCAATTCAAATCCTTGATAGAGAATCTTTCCGAAAGAAATATCAAGATACTCAGGTCCAATAATGGAGGATAATACACCTCAAAAGAGTTTGTGAACTTTTGTAAAAATATCGAGATCAAGAGGGAGCTCACCACTCCCTACAATCCTCAACAAAATGGTGTAGCAGAAAGAAAGAATAGAACAATAATGGAAGCAGTGAAGACCATGATCCATGATCAAGATCTTCCAATGTGCTTATGGGCAGAAGCAGTAATGACAACCATATATTTACAAAACCGATTGTCCCATAGTGCACTTGATTTCAAGACCCCGGAAGAGATGTTCACCGGAAAAAAACCAGAGGTAATCCATCTCAAAATATTTGGCTGCCCAGTATTTATACATATTTTGAAAGAGAAGAGAAACAAGTTGGAACCCTTAGGAAAGAAGGGCATATTTGTGGGATACTATGAGGTCTCCAAGGCCTTCGGTATTTATATACTAGGTCACCATCACATTGAGATCAGCAGGGATGTGAACTTTGATGAAGAAGTAGCGCTCAAGATATCGAAAAGATGCCAACTTGAAGAAGTATATGAAGAGGAACCTGTAGCTCCAGAGTTGCAGAATCGGTGAGGGAGGTTCCCAGAGATGCAAAACTAGTGAGGGAATTCGTAACTTCTCATGATGAGGAAATTATAGAAGATCATGATATAGTAGAATTTCAAGAACCTCCTCATATGACGATCTCCCATAAGAGAAAGCTTGCTTGGGCTAGGGAGCTTATTCAAGATGGAGAGAAGTATGGTGTTCCTGAAGGAACCATGAGACAGGTAAAGAGACCTAAGCCATTCTCCAGTTATATGTCTTTGATGTGTGATCTCCTAGAGAAGGAGCCTACCTGCTTTGAAGAAGCCATTCAGAAGAAAGAATGGGCAGATGCCATGA
>SNQJ01S0049834.1:21778-43087 GCA_010110895.2 Picea sitchensis | reverse complement strand
ATCTCAGTAGAGTAGGAAGTTGTTTGTACTTTTGTTTGTCTTGCAGGATCTACCAAGGAGCTCAAGATTGAAGCACATCCTGGACCTTGCAGGGACAAACGACGTTCATAAGGTACATGCTTTCCTCCTTCTCTTTTGTTCATTAGCTTGATTAGATCTAAAAGGAAGTCAGTGTCCATGTTAAGCACCTTCTGTCTTAGAGTTAAAAGTCTAGCTCTCAAGATGAAATCTACTTGTCCGCAGGGAGATTTTCCTACAACAATCTAAACTAATATGAAAAATCAAGATGAAATTGCAAGGAAAGCATGATGACCTACCTACTTACCTAGGGAAGGGACCCTGAAGAATTCATGTGACCTAAACATAAGGTCGAAGAAGAGATCCATCCACTTGAAATGGCATCTTTCTCCCATCCAAGGTTTTCAGATAGTACTTTTATTTATCAGACTTATTCTTAACAACGTGAGGGACAAGCCATGAGGTGTCATCTCTTTGGTAATATTTTGGGTTTCCCTTTCTCTTCTCCCACATGATTGCAATAATTCCTTCACTTAAATTGATGTAAGGTATGTCCTCAAAGTATGGATAGGAAGGAGGCTCTGCGTTGACCATCCCTTTGATGGCTTGTTCACATTCTTCATCTTCTTTCTTCAAAATTTGGATAGACCCTGGCTCTCTCCCATTGCACTTCGCAAGTTTCTCTTTGTATTCATTTTTCCTTGGGAGGAGCATATCACTAGTAAATTTGGATCATTTTGTGACGGTAATTTCATTGTACACACAACATTCTGTTGTGGAGATGGTGACGAATCGTGGACCACCAAAACATCGTATCATGTGTCATGGAAATTGCGACGACCAAAGGATATCGTCTCCTTCTAGACAACCTAAGGATGTAGTATTATTGTAGTTGCATGAAAGATGCCTGAAAGATGTCATCGCACGAAAGATGACCAAAATATGTCGTCGCAAGAAAGATGACCGAAAGACGCCTTCTCACGAAAGACGACCAAAATATTTCTTCACACGAAAGACAAACAAAATTTGTCGTCGCACGAAAGAAGACATAAAGATGTCATCGCATGAAAGACGACCGAAAGTTGTCATCTCACACAAGACGACCAAAAAATTTTGTCACACACAAGACAACCTTAGTTCGTCGCCCATGAGACGAATCTAGGCGACAAAGTTTCAATACCGTTGAAGAATTATCAATACCATCGACGAGAAAAGTCATCGCGAGAGAGAGGGGATATGAGAATTTAAAAAACAAATGAGATTAATATTAAAAATGTATCTAATGCATTACAAGGCGAAATTGCCTAAAGAATTTGACAATTATTGATATTCAATATGAAGGATATCTAAGATTACAAAGAGACATAAGATTATGCACTAGGGAAGACATGAAATATGATTAATGCAACCATATGCCCAAGAATAAGAAAAAATAGTTTAAGTGATAGGTGAGAAGGTTTTCAAGACACATGGTACACCATATAAACCATATTTAATAAAATGGAAGGAAAAAATTATAGAGGAAAGCACTTGATGTGAGGTGGGATAGAACCACCTTGATCATGTTACACCCTCCTTCCTTGTGGATCAGACTTCAATACATACATTAATATTGACATTAATGGAATGAACATGAACCCACACAAAATATGATAAACTACTATTTCAAATTGATCACATATTTGACAAATACATAATCGATAAACTAATTTTTACTTGAGTCACCAACTTAATTCTTTCACTGTAGTTAATTTGGATTATTATTTCCCACTACCCCCTCTAAACTATAGATCCCTAAGGCATATTTCATCATATTAACACCCAATCATAATGCATAAAAATACAATATCCAAACATAGCATAAAAAGTTTTAATTAGGGCCTATGTTGAAATTTAGGAAGGGAGAAAAATCAAGCCATGTAGGGCCATTTTAATCCATCAATTCAAAAACTATATGTCCCCCATAGAAACATATTTCTTTTGTAATTTCTACACATCATAACATATATGAAAATTTAGGGAGGCATGCATCATAGGAGATACAACTTGAAACACACTAAATACGAGAGTTAATATTATTGACAACCTATGTCATATACTACTCATAGCCTATTAAGGATGTTCAAGTTTTAAAAAGTGATGAAAATACAACAAATATGACCAAGTCTATGTTTTTATTTCTTCCTCAAATGCAATAATCAACATATTACATTCATAGAATTTCTTGAAATATTGGAAACATTATGAAAAAGGTTGGACTAGTTTTACCTAGCCTTGCCCCAAAGTTATCAAAACTTTACAAGTTAAAGATGAAATCAAAATATGAAGAAAAATGAGAAAGCTTTAGGTAAAAATTTACAAGTTTTACCTCACCTTAGGAAAATTGATTAGGATAGCAGAACACATATTTATACTATGCTATTAGGAAACTATTAAGAGTTAAAATGCATCTAATTCTGAGCTAGCTAAGATCATGGATCAAAGGTCATGTTATTTAGATACACATGTTTTCATTGTGAATTGGGAGGATTTCATTAACAACTTATAAATATTTGATTCCCTAGTTCATCTACTCATAGCAATTCAATGATCCATAACATTCTCCAAATCATTGTCCCCCAAAAGGGGATGAATAGTAAAAACCCATTAGTATCCCATTAGTACAACTTTTCTACCTCTCAAGGAAAGGAATTCCCTACCCATAGGGGTGTCAACTCACTAATAGATAGATACCTTACCTTGCTCTTTAAGCTCCTCAAACATTGACTAATATCAATCAAGAATGGCAAAGGTGCTATCTATTGTTACTTAGGAGTTCAACATATCTCTAGGTTATAGGTGCATGTTTATATTTATTTCCATTTACAACTTCTCCATTTATACCCATAATCTCCAACCAGTTAAGGAGATTGGTGAGGCCATTTGAGATGACAATTACAAAAATTTCCTTTGTATCACATGTATTTTAGCTTCAAGATTCTAATCACTTAGGCCCACAATTTTTTATTGGTAAGGGGAATTTGATGCAAGAGCATTGTTGATAGGAGAAAATGCATTTGTGCATCTAGGCACAAAAGGAGAGTATGTGTGAACTTGTGTTAGATTTGACATATGTATGCAAGGTAGCAATGAGCAGGATCAAAACAATATATGTAGGGGGAAGTCAACACAAATGAAGGTTGGGAAAGGAATAACTAAGGATGGTGCACAATAAATAGTTTCAAGGGTAGGATGCATAGAATAAGGTTTCGCACATGAAGGTGTGAAATGTAGTTGAAGGTATTCATGAGGAATACTAATAGTAATTTATAAAAACATCAAGATAGAAGATTTTACAACCTACATATGGATGTGTTAGTTATATGTTAGTGGTGGAGACATATATAAAGGTGCATAGCTTTAAGTATATTAGGTTGGATGGCATCATTAATGAGGAGACTCATACAAGATGAATTTATTTATATGTAACAAATAATAATAATGATAATCAAAGAATCTATAATTAATCTTATCAAAGTAACTAAATTTTGAGAAAGAAAGCATGATGCACTTACCTGAGGTCTTATGTTCGAAGTAGATCCACATCTTGAAGTGATTTCACTTATTCTTGATTGCTTCTTTTGAAACCTACAAAAACTTGTGCAAACAAGACTAAAAGAAAAATTAGTTATACTGATAACTAACTAATCAACTTGATCAAATGTAGAAATATTCATTGCAATTAGTATTCTAAACATGTAAGCATTCAACAATAATGAATCACATATCACAAACACTATATATCGAAGGAATGTCCATATCAGATGCAACAGCTTGAATAAGCTCCTCTTGGTTTTGAGAATAATTTATTGGAGTCGTATGATCTTGGAGAAAACCTCCCTCGATCTGAAGGAGCAACAACGAAGTCAACATTGACTATGTTGTTGCTCTGTTGGATCGAGAGAAGTTTTCTCCAAGAATAAATGTCTCCAATAATTTTTTCTCTATTGAACAAGGCCAACCACGTCAAGGTGGAAGATCTTGTGGCCCCTCACACCCACCCCCCCCCNAATCTATATTCTAATAAAAAATGTGCATTAAAAATATTCAAAATTGATAAAAAAAAAAAAATTGTAAAGCTATAAATGAGGTTTATTATTCACATGCATATGTCATAAAAAATATTTTTTATAAATAATATTTATCATCCAAAATATGTACTAAACATACTAGCTATATAATATACATCAATTTGTCTTATAAAATTATTATACATCATAAGTTTCTTTTAGTGTTCTTTAGTTTTCTAGTCTAGTTCTTAAGTAAGTCATCAGCCTCCATATCTTCGTTTTCTAGGGGATCTTCAACAGTTGATGTTGCTTCAGTCCTCTCATGTCGAGCACACCTAGTCTCATACCCATGGCGTGGAGGTTGATTTGAGGTGCCATCTCCTACAAAAACAAAAAATATTAAATTTATATGGCTAATTTTTTTTTATTTTTTTTTTACAAAAAATGAAATTTTTTATATATAAAAGGCACAAGTGAGGTCACATAATACAAAAGAGTATATTGGTAGAGGATACCAGCTACAAAATTTCCTTCAAAATTTTACAACAAAGAGTCTGTCAAAGATTCTACTTCTTATATCTAAGCTTTTTTAATCTATCTTAGAACTATCTTTCGAAAAGATTTATTTATGCCATTTTTACAAAAAATTTAAGTGTCTTACTGATCTACTTGGGCTCGATCTTCCTCTAGATCTCGTTCTTCCTCTGGTGGGGGATCAAGTGCTACATCCATATTGGGTAGAATTGGGTCTTCCCTGCTTCATGTCTCCCCATTCTAGCTTTGCACTGAAGAGTGGGATGGATTGGCTTCCAAAATTGCTTCCATGTGCTCCCCTTAGCGTCTGAGGAATTTGATTTTGTCTTGTAACTGATTAATTAAGGTATGATGATGAGCTAGTGTATCTAGAGTGAAGGTGATTATGGAGCTATGAGAATATAGATGTAGTGCCAGTTACTGAGTGGTGGAGAAGTTATTGTCCACTAATTCATCCTTCAATCTTTCATGAGTTGGGCGATGTGCCATATTGGAAATTAGACTAACTGTAAATACCCTCCTCCAATTATTGGTGTTTTCTTTGACTTGGTTGGGGTTGGTGATAAAGTTAGTGTTGCTTTGTTTAATTTTTCTTATGTTTTGGTTGTCTCTATAACTATCGTTGTCAATACTACCTTTGGCTATGCTTCATGTGTCTTCACCAGTGCTGGACATTCATTGGACTGTCGAGTTCCTTTCGCTATTGTCACTAAGAAAGTCACCTATGGTGCATCCCCTAATGTAGTATTTGAAATTTCCTTTCATCGTGATGCTCCCTAGGAGGTTGTTTCTCATTGTTTCATCAATTTATATACTTATGTTGTTGAAGTTATGGCGTATTCTCAAGAGGTCTCTACTCTTTAACTTCCCTTCCCAATTGAAAATCCTCGTTAACGGGTTCCATTATGGCTGGCTGAGACACTGAATTGGGCATTGGTCATCCATATTACCTCTTATGGCTATATTTTGGAAGGAATAATATCGTGCAAACTCAAAAATGGAATTATGTTCAAGCGTTTATGCGGTAGGTACTGCCAGCATATGATTACTATGAAGCATGGATAAAATCCTTTCATAGGCCTTCACCTCAAGCAAAATTAAGGAAGAGGTGATGTTGATGGTTGTAGTGTGGGTGTGGAGTGACGGGTGTGACAAGATCCCATGGAGGAGGAGATTCTTGCATTCCAGGAAATCCATATTTTTGTCCTGTGACGTACAGACTCCCACGGGCCAGAGGATGTGCAGGTACATTGTTCCCCCGAGAATGATGCTCACCTTACCACTTAAACCTTTCATCTGAAACATCACATGGGAGACGGCGCCAGGTGGAGCGCTTTCAGAAGAGGGTTGAGGCATTAGAGGGGGGAAAATAAATAGGGCCTTCCCATAACTTCCATGTGACCAGGACCCATTCCAATTGCTATATTTTCTTTCTTGTTTGTTATCCCATTGTTTGTGCGTAGCACATTGTAGAAAGAGGAGTGAATGGTGGATAGGATAACTTTGGTCCTTTCAATGATTCTTTTCAACTTTGTATTCTTTGGGTATATTCTTTTAATAAAAGTATGGATTATATTCTTGGATTCCCCTATTACAATTATGTGGTTGAGTTGACTATCATGAGCTATGAGAGCTCCTTGATATAGCGCATAGTCATATGCCAAGTTGTTGGTGGTTACGCCTACATTCCAAGAGTGGCATAGAATTATTTGTCCTCTAGGGTTGTATAATAGCCCTCCCGCACCTCCCTCCCCTGGGTTTCCTTTTGATGCACCATCGAAACAGAGAGCATGAATTTCTTAGGTGTTTAACCAATTTTTTAAATATTGGGTGGAAAATTGAAGCTTCCAACATGATTGTTTTGGAAAAGTTAATGGGATGGCAAGAAAAATTATTTTATCCAACCATTTTTCTTATTTTGTTGTCAAGGGGCCATCTTCTCAGGATTTTAAATTTATGGAGGAGAGGCACTCATCCAATTAGTCGATCGCAAGAGATGTTACTAAGGAGGGCAGAACTAGCTTCTCCTTAAAAATTCTTTTATTTCTTGCCAGCCAAATTTTCCAGCACACATATTCAATCAAGGCCTTCCAGACGCGGCTTAGAATTGGATTCTTGTTGAGTGAGCCTTTTTAGTATTTACTCCATTTTCCAATCAAACTTCCACTACTGGTCGGCTAAGATATTTCAGGGGTTAGCTCTGACTAGACACTATGCATCACTTGTTTGGTAAAATTACAATTGAGGAAAAGATGATCGGTGATTTCTTGGTTTTGGTTACAGAGAGAACATTTGAATGGCCCCATGTATCCTATTTTATTCGTATTTTCACTTGTTAGGATCTTTTTGTGAACTAACTACTAACCAAAGGTATTAATCTTTGGTAGACCATCTAGATTCCAAATTTCTTTCCAGATGGAAAATTTTTCTGGAAAATCATTTTCTTGGAGGAGGATTTTGTATCCCAACCTTAATGTGTACCCGTCCTCTCCCAAATCCCTATTTTCATTATGACTAATGTGAACAGGGGAAAAACTATATACAAACCAGACGAACTTATGGGCCTCGTTGCGTAGGAGAGGGGGGACCTCTCCCAAGTTCCAATTTTTCCAAGCTCCATTTCTCTTTAATTCATAGATATCAAAGAGATTGGTTTTCCCCTCTGAGGTTAGCCAATGTCCGAGGGGGTCAAGAGTGGAGATGCGGGATAGTTTTCCCCTGTCTGAGAAATGATCATCCCAAATTTTAATTTCTTTGTCTTTTCCTGGACTCCAACTGATATGGTTTTGAATGAGCCACATAGAGGCTCAGATTAGCTTACATATGGGGGGAACCTATTTGACTAAGTGTGGTTGTTTCCAGACATCTCTTTTTTATTTTTTACAAATACTTGTAACATATTTCCTTTTTCCACCATTCTTTTCCTCCAGTGATTAAACACTAGATTATTTTTTTCCCCGAGGCTATGTTGATCTTTTCCAAGTCTCGGATACCCAATCCCTCGTTTTCTTTAGGAGCGCAGACAGTTGAACAGTTAACCATGTGGATATTTTTCTCGCTGAATTTTCCCCCTTGCTAAAGAAATTTCCTGATTAATTTGACCATTTATTTTTTAATTCCCACTGGAGCATGGAGGGCGGAGAATTGAAAAATTGGAAAGGAGGATAAGACTGACTTTATTAACACAACCCTTCGAGCTGGGTTCAACCAAGTTTCTCCCAAAATTTAGAATTGGTCCTTGATATTTTGGAGTATCACATGTCATGCCTCCCTGGGGAGGTATTTTATACTAATAGGAGTGCCAAGGTACTTGAAGTACTTCCAATCAATCGAAAAGGAGAATTGTAGGATATTTGAAATTCTAACCATTGTACTTGATTTCATGTTCCAGGCATAAATTTGGCTTTTTTGCTTAATTATAAGACCCCCATAAGCTATTTCACATTGGTAGAGAACCATTTTGAATCTTCTAGCCATCGTTTGAGAGGCGCCTCCTAGCAGAAGAGTGTCATGAGAAAACTATGAATTGTTTAATCTTAAGACACCCCTTGCTATTTTCATCCCTGGGATATTTCCAATGGATCTTTCATGTTCCAATCTTATATTCAATGTTTCTACCATAATAACATACAACATTGGAGAGAGTGGGAAGCATTGCCATAGTCCTCTTATGGCTTGGAAGAAAGGAGTTGGGTACCCATTTATCAGGGGAGTTATCCAAGGGGACAATATGCAAGCTCCGATCCACGAGACAGAGTGATTGAAACCAAATATTTTTAAAACTTCATAGAGGAACTCATGTTTTACCCGGTCAAAGGAATTTTCCATATCTATTTTGATTATCATCCATTTTTCTCTATTAGTGACACTGGTGTGAATTTTCTCCTGCACTAGAATGATATTATCCCAAATTTACCTTTGCGTCATAAAGCCCCCTTGATTGGGAAGAATGAGTTGTGGGAGAAGATGCTTTAACCTATTTTCTATAATTTTTGTTAGGATTTTGTAGGAGACATTATAGAGATAGATAGGGTGAAAGTGGTCAAAAGAGTTTGAATTTGTTTCTTTGGGAATCAGGGATAGAAAGGAGGTATTAGTTGCTCCTCCTAATTTGCAATATTTTTTGCCATATTTAATCATACAGAGAAGATCCTTTTTTATTATTTCCCAATATTCTCGATAAAAATGGAGAGTGAAGTCATCCGGCCCAGGGGCTTTGTCAATATCAAACTGGTAAATGACTACTTCTGTGACTGCCTTGTTCAACTATTGATTATCTTCTTCCTTTATCAAATGTGGGATCTACTCCATAAATTGTAAGCTCTTCTCTTTTTTATCTACACCATCTTGGGTATAAAGATTTTTAAAATGGGAGGAAGCCTCCATTTTTATCGCCTTGAAGGAATTGACTCTATCTCCTGAGCTTGTTTCTATTTCCTCCACTATGTTTCTATGTTGTCTTGCTTTGGCCTGCTTATGAAAAAAAGAGGTATTTGTGTCCCCTGCTTGAAGCCACAAGGATATAGATTTGAGTCTCCACTCCTTTTCTTCATTGTGCAGCGTTCTCAAATAATTTTTGAAGTGCTCTTTATCATGTACTAAATGTTTGTTTTGAATTGCATTAGTGTCCATTTCCTCCTAAATATATTCTAGCTAGTTTTTATATCTTTCAATTTCTCCTCTTGTGTTGTGGAAAGAGACTTTAACCAGGTCCTATATTGCTTGTTTTTACTTTTTGAGTTTTTGTTCCCAAATATACACAAGGGTTATGTCCACCCAGATTGACCAGACTGAGGAGATTAGGGAGAGGAGGTATGAGGAATCCAACCAAATTGGGTTGAATTTCAAAGGGATGGTTCCCATATTTTCTACTTTGTTGAAGGAGAGGGCTATTGGGTGATGATCTGAGATACCCCAAGGGACAATTTGGGATGAAATGTTGAGCGGGTGGAGGAGGATAGAGCTATGAATGAGAAAGTGATCAAGTCTAGCCGCGATGTGTCCCACCCCTAGTCTTTTATTTCTCCAAGTGAATTTCCATTTAGAGGTTTGAACATCAAACAGATCCAGTTCTGAAATCAGGTCCTCCATGTGTTCCCTAAACAGGTCCCTTACTATAGTACCTCCTTTTTTTTCCCCTTGGTGTAAAGTTGTGTTAAAGTCTCATGTAATAATGTAATTGTTTTGGGCTCCGAGCTCTTTGATTTTCATTAAGGATTCCCAACATTCCCTTTTTTCCCATTAATTATTAGGCATAAAAATATTACATATAGGATAAGTGATACCTAATTGTAGATGCTTTAGTTGTTGATTAATTGGGTTGGTTTTCATTGATGTCAACACTTGAAGAAATTATAGTAGTGAATTCCGGTAGCACAAAGGTTTGGGTAATGGACCCAAGTTTGTTTGATGTATAATGGTATTTTATATATTTGTAGGTAAGACTATTCTAGATGGATAGTACATGTCATGCCATTTCTGGTGATATATGGAATGTCACATAATTGCTCACAGTTAGAGAGTTATGGCCATGTGAAGTTGGAGAACCCTCATGAATCATCTAGAAGCTCCAAAAGGTCAAAGTAGTTAAAGTGCTTGCAAAGAAAAGATTATTTAAATAATAAAGTGAAGTGACAAATTAAAAAGGGATTATTTAAATAATAAAGTGAAGTGACAAAGTCAAAGAGGATTATTTAAATAATAAAGTGAAGTGACAAAGTCAAAGAGGATTATTTAAATAAAAAGTGAAGTGACAAATTCAAAGAGGAATATTTAAATAATAAAGTGAAGTGACAAAGTTAAAGAGGTTTATTTAAATAATAAAGTGAAGTGACAAAGTCAAGGAGGATTATTTAAATAATAAAGTAAATGGAGAACTTTCTAATTATGGAAAATGGTTATAAGAAGGTTAACCCTAAAATGAGGAAAATGGGTTAAGTGGTCAAGTGGCTATTGGATACATGGACAAGTGGAAAATTGGGAAAATTTCGACATAGGTGACTATGTGGACAAAAGTTGGACATAGGTGACTATGTGGACAAAGTGGCTATGTGGACAAAGTGACCTAGAAGATGCTTCTAAGGAAGCTACTTGGAGAGTATAAATAAGAGGCAAGGCTCTCTCATTTTGATCACACTTGAGCATATTGAATATCTATAGGTGACTGACGTAACCAAAGGATATCTAAGATGAATTTAAGAGGGAAGGTGAAGTAAAGAAGGTCGAAATTCAAGGGAGGATAAATTATTTTGATGATGCTTTCTAAGGTATGTTATTTACAGGTCATCTTACCATTTTCGCAATAATTTGTTTTCCAGAATGATTCAAACAATGAAATTGGGAGGCCATTGAGGAAACATATCCAAGTAGTTGTGGTACAAATTTCATCTTGTGGGTCATTTTATTTTTGGATTTACACTCCGTGTAAAATAGGGTTTGTGGCTAGTCCTGAAACTAGTCTAAAACAGGTGTTTCGGGTAAAAACGTCATAACTTATTCATAACAGATCCAAATTCTATAAGAATAAATGTGTTGATTATAGTACATTATGTAGTATTCTGTGTACAATTTTTGTATCCATACAACAAACATTAGGTGCAGGGCACACTCTACAAGTTCACTCTCTAGAATAAGCCAGAATTCAACAAGGTATGTCATTTTTTCTATAACTCCTTTACTGAGAGGTTCCGAGTAGTGAAACCTGGAGGAATTGCATAAAACAGACTGAAGAACATTGTGTATTATTTTCATATCTTTATTCATTACAGGTACATATTTATGATTATTTCAAGTTAGGGTTGTTGACTAATCCAAAACTAGTCATGTGAGACTAAAGTAAAGTTTGATGAAAATGCTAGTCTCTTGTTGTTAAAGTTAAGGAAGGTTTGCAGGTTGAGGTACAGGTTGGTGCATGGTTGATGCACTTGTTCATGGTACAATTTCATTACAGGTTGTTTGGTATAGGTTGGTTCATGGTTGATGCACTTTTTTATGGTACAGGTTGATTACAGGTTGAGGTACAGGTTGATGCATGGTTGATGCATGGTTCAAGTTATTGGTATAGGTTGTTTGGTGTAGGTTGATTGGTACAGGTTTACAGTAGTATATCTCACGGCGATAGTGTGACAGTGGTTCCATCATTATACTTATACGTTAGGGCAGTTGGATGGGGCAAGGACAGGTGGTTATAGCCACCTTCCGGTTGTAGTCAAAGAACATAGGGGGTTGTAGCCTCCTTCTGGTTATAGCCAGAGAATTAGGGAGTTCAATATTTCCTCAGGTTGTAGCCTGAGAAACTAAGGGTTTGGAGCCTCCTTCCAGTTGCATCTAGAAAACAAAGGAAGTTGGTGCTTCCAATGAATGCAATTCTCCAAGACATATAAGAAAAAGCATTATGTGGTTTTCTCCCGCTTTGGGGTTCCACGTAAAAACATTGGTGTACTGTGTATGTGTATGATTGTTCATTTGTTCATTATTTATTTACATAAAATATTAGATGATAATTCTACATTTATATAACACTTGCATTATATGGTTAAAAAGGATTATATTTCTCTATTACTGATTCACCCCCCCTCTCAGTAATCCAACATTAGTTTCACCAATGACAAGTGTGTTGATTCTACTATTTGTTCTTCTCTAAAGAATTGGGTGTTCCATATAGTGTAGATCCCTCCAGGCGCTCCTCTACCATTCAACATTGTTCCACTGCTTGTTTTCCATATTTGTTTCATTTCTCGCAAGGATTAAAATCCCTGCAATTTTGTCTTCTGAATTAGGAGGATATGGGGTTTCTCTATTATGATTAGTGTTCCCATTGCTTCTTTTTTTTCCCTTTGTCCCAATCCTTTGCAATTCTAGGAGACTACCTTCATTATTTATTGGTGTGTTTTTTTGCCCCCCCTTTCGTGGGTTGAGACTATCCTTTTGTTGTTGGGGATTTCCCATCCTTCCCTTATTTTTTAAGAATTTCTTCTAGCATTGGTTAGCTTCCTAGATCCTTATCCTAGTTAGTCGATTTTTCCCTTCTACTTGTATTGGTTTTCCTTCCTACTTTTGTGGTTATGGCACTCTTTAGGATTTCCATGTTCATATATTCCCCCGAGTCCTCATGGATATCATCCTCTTGTGCTTTGGGAGGGTCCAATGGTTGGGGATCAAGATCTACTAGAGGTGAAGTGAGGTCTGGATCTGGATTTGGATAACTTTATTTTATGCTTTCTTTTGATTTAACCATTTCTTCTTCTATATTTTCAAGGGGATCAAATTTGTTTTTGTTATTTTCTGCTTCATCATTGATTTGTGTTGGAGCTTTCCCCTTGCTTGGCGAGGGAGGCCTGGAGTTGTTTTTCCATTCCTATTGTTGAGTTCCTAATTTATTCATCACTTTCTTTCTTTTGGTTGGTTGTCGTTGATCTGTCTCTTTATGTTCAGGGTTCTCCTAGATAGCCTTGGGGAATTTTTTGGTGAAATATCCATACTCATGGCAGGCTTTGCACTTAAAAGGGAGTTGTTCATAATCTACTATTTGGATGTATGACCACTCATCTAGAGTTAGTTGGATTGCTTCTGGAAGTCCTTTCTCTAGGTCTACTTCTACACAAATACGTGCGTAGGATTTCATATTGCCTCGTGGTTCAGCCCGATCGATGAACCTTCCCATTGTATTTCAAATGTTTTTTATAGTTTCATCATTCCAACAGTGGAGGGGTAGGAAAGGTAACCTGACCCAAACTGTGACAGCTGAGGGAATATCATTTTCAGGGCTGAAGTATGGAATCCATTTATTTAAATACATTCCTCTCATGCCCATGAAGTATGGGCCATTACTAAAAAACAAATCTCTATTAGCTTTGTTTTCAAAGAGCAATACATAGAATCCCTTACCACAGAATGTTGTTGAAAGATGCTCTTTTATCGTTTTCTTCCAGTTTTTCTCCAGCCATTGTGCCATTTCTTTTGGGGAGGGCCAGAGTCCCGTAAATTTTTTGATCAAGCCATTTTTTTCTATTCTTAAGGAAAAAGGTCACAAGGAAGGGGAATGAACAGGGACTTTTGGGATCTCATCCAACTTTTTGACGAAATGTGACTGGAGATTTACTTTTGAATATTTCGTGTAAGAGGAGAGCAGTTCTTGGAACGCAGCAAGATCTAGGGGCGGGGGAGGTTGAGGAGGATCGTGAACCCCCAAGCTAGATGCCATGGTAGGGCGGCCGACAGCAGAAACCCTAGAAGCAGTAAAGGGATTCGTGAGGTAGTCGTGCAGTCCTGTTCGCTTTATTGTTATATGGATAATTTTTAAATATCATTGAAGTAGTTCATTAATATTAAAAAAAACCTCTGCAATGTAATTATTTACCTAGTCCACTAGTGGGCACCATTGTAATGGCTTCCCTGTAATCCTCATCTTCAGGTCGAGGAGGCTCAACTACATCATTCTCTGACATTGAAATGAAAAAATCTATAAGGACAAAACCGTAAATGTATAAGCAATTAAAATTAGAAGTACAAAATTTGTAAGGATATGATTAATATAAATTCATTTTACCATCATGGGCCTCAGTCACAGGAACATCGTCGGGCTGCACCCCACTAGGATGGGGTTTCTCAGGAGAACCATGATCTTCTGGCCGCACTGCACTATCAATGCATTGTTTTCCACTACTAATGTTCTTGTTAATCGTGTTGCTCCCCTAATTAAAACAAAGTAAGACATTAAATTTATGGACGATATCAAACATTTATGTATTTTATAAGTAATGAAAGGCTAATGTGGGTTGATTTATATTTACCTTATCCAAAAAATTGAATCTTGGGTTCTACCCCATGCTTTTCCTATGAACAACGACCCCTTTATAGTCATACTTGTAACCAATTCAGAGGTCTTCCTTTGTGGCTTTAGTTCCCAATTCACCGCTTGCATTGCGATTATGTATTTTTATTTTTATTGGATGCATTTACTTGAAAGTTGAAAGGTAATACAAATAATATTGTTAAGATGTTTGGGATCCTACGATTCGTGACTCTAACCTCAAGTAGTTTCCCTGGCCTAGCCTGTGCTGGACATGTATGGCAATCCTTACTCTGGTTTCCTTCGAAGTGTCAAGAAACATATTATAAAAAAATTTAAGTATGTTATATATCACACTTTTATTTAGATCTAGATAAAATTAAAGGTATTAAAATAAAAATATTGTAATTTACCTTGGGGTGCCAATTATTTGTTCTCTTGCTTTTCTTAATTTATTTTCTTTTGCTTCATCAATGAGCGCCTTCCACTCCCTCTATGGAATTGATGGAGGGAACTCATACCTAGGGTTGACTGCCAAGTTTCTTCTACACACATCCCTCGTATATTTTATATATTTTCCCGTTGCAGAGGTGACCACTTTTTTATTGAAGGTCTCTACTCCAAAGAGACCTTCAAGATAATACAAAAGTTCATTTTTGAGGTTGGAATTATGGAAATTCCCCCTGGTGCATATGGTTTCCCCAAAAATAAACAAGGCCTTTCTCTCCAGGTGCCTATAAAAATGGTCATTTTCTCCATGAAAAAATATATGATCATTAATTTAAAAATAATAATCTCGATGATTTATGTTTGAGATGGACAACATGAAATAGTTAAAATATGAAAAACTACCTGGGAGTCTTATTGTTTTTAATAGAAGTGCATTATCATCGACCAAAAATGTGCACGGAAGGGTCCTCATGATGGTCACACATCTATATCTAGGAAATGCACCCATATCAACAACATCATCAGCCTCATCTCTATCACCATATCTACTAGATCTTGGGCGTTGTGTGGATGTATGGAGGTACGTGTCATGGATTCCATCTAATGTTGTGTAAGATGGAGAAGTAAACAGTCTAGAAGCTATATGATGGCTCATGTCAAGACTTTGTGGTGTCTCTATAGTGCCAATACTACTAACACCAAGCTGAATAGGCTCCAAATATCTCTATATAAGAAAGAAAATGTGTTTTCGTTATATAATGTAAAAGTTAAAAAACTAACTATCATAATTGAACTTATCAATATATTAAAAAAAATTGATTTAAATTATGGTTATTACTTGATATGTCCTAAGTTGTGTCATAACCATATTGGTCCTTTCTATGACATCTGGAGTTTGATCTACACAGTCTAACAAGCGAGCAAGTTCCTTGTTCACTTTAATGATATTATTTTTAATAATTATCGTTAGATCAGGGGATGAATACAACTTCTCCTCATTGGGGGAATCATGATCACCATGGCCTGTAGACTACATATTTCAATAAAACCAATGTTATTTCAGTTATATAAACAAATGAAATAACTAATCGTCACACAAATAAAATTATATAAACAAATAATAAAATTCACGTAGAATCAAAGTCGAATTTGTTAATCGTTTACATGTTCTGCGAATACCCCTTTTCCACGATCATCCTACCACATTATAATATAATTAGAACCCCAAAACATTTAAAAAATTGTTAACGATAACAAAAAACTGATTGCCACACAAATAAAATTATATAAATAAATAATAAAATTGGCAACAAGTGTAAATAGAAATTGTTAGTCATTTACATGTTCTGCGGCCAACACTTTTCCACGATCAACCTCCCACGTTATTATAAAATTGGGACCATAAAATATTCCATACATTGTTAAAGATACAAAAAGTATAATGCAATAATTATAGGTTTCCTAAAGAGGTGTTGCATAAGTATCTGCACACTATTAGTTGATGTTTTTATTCTATTCAAATGGTAATCCGCTAATAACTCTTCCCCGAGAGCTATCTTTTTTATCGTGCACAGGACTACCTGATTCCCTTCCCATCCCTTATATATGCAATTTGGTTGCATGTTTCTTTTCCTGGGTTGTGTGTTGTTTATAAACCCTGTGATATTACCGGAAGCTTTAGGCCTTCCATCAATATAGATAGTGGCTCCCTTACTTTTATCATTGTTTATTAGCTGTATATAATTTGCAGCGAGTGCATATCTTTTCGTACTTCGCATGTACCGGACCACTTGCATCCAATCGTTATAATTGTAACATGGTTCGACATAGTCCATAAATTCAGTTATTCTATTGTATTTTACAATTATTCCATCAATGGAAAATATCCCCAGGACATGCAACGAGGATGGTGCAATGTGATACATCTTATTGTTTACAATGAAGTCATTGTCTAATGGAGTAAGTTCCTTAGGTACCCATTGTTTCACTAAATTCTTATACATGAGTGGCACCTCTATATCTCCTACTCTCTCATCATCATAAGATCATGATCATCCTTCGGAAAGAAACAATTCCATGTGTCTACATCATTTTCTTCTGACCTTTTCACCTCTTGTGGTCCTTGTTTGCGTATCATATGATCTACTATATGCAGTCACATTTCCCTCGACTATTTGTCCTTATCTTCCCTCACTCAAGGAAGAAATATCTGACAGGTACGTGTTTGGTTGTACCTTCATTCAATCAAATCAGATATATAGCTAGCCAGGATTGTAACAATATAGTGATATATATAAAATGATACAATGAAATAATCACCTCTCGTAATTGACTTAATCACATTGGAACTTTGCTAAGCGTTTAAAGAAGTTGTTGTTTTGTTTTCTCTCAAAGGTCCTCTATTTCAAACTTAGTTTTATGCTAATTTTGAGTGACAAAAATTGGGCTCAAAATCCCCTAAGTGAGCGTGGAAGAGTCCAAGTGCAAGTCACTTTCTTAATAGATGAATATAATACAATGATTAAAGGATTAAACTTTTCCAAGATAACAGTATTTTACA
Source organism: Picea sitchensis (assembly GCA_010110895.2). Lineage (NCBI taxonomy): Eukaryota > Viridiplantae > Streptophyta > Pinopsida > Pinales > Pinaceae > Picea > Picea sitchensis. The sequence goes on along the minus strand of SNQJ01S0049834.1, from coordinate 25,686 downwards.
ATTAAAAAGTGAATTCTTAATCTATCTATGTAATATGCAACGAGAAGGAGGATATTCTTGTAAACACATCATTCACAATTATGAGTAAGTTGGATAATAACAACATTTTCATCACCTGGATTGATAGCCTAAAATGATGAGGTGGGAAACCTGAGTATGATCCCTAAAAGTATTTTTTAGGCCCTAATGGTTATCCTTGGACCATGGTCAAGTCCCTAATACCAATCCCTCGTGTGCAAAACATGTTAATGGTGTCCATATGTTCTTGTGGGGTATAAATTCCAACTACATGTCTTGTGTGATGGTTTTAGATCCTATACATGGTCCATGAATCATAAAATCATATTTTATTACCTAAGACATGATTGGTCTTTATCCTTGGTTCTTTGAGTCACTGTTCATGGAAAAGATATTGAAATATTTATATATTAATTGAGGCCCATTATTTCCTCCTATTACCATGGTCAAGACCTTGATACCCATCCATGGTGCATAAAACCTTCTAATGGCACTCATATCTCAATCAAAGGCAAAACATCCTCTCTAAAATCCCTATATAGTGGTTCAAGGGCCTTTTCATGGTTAATCATCTTTAAAATAATTATTAATGTCTTAATATCCTTTATTTTCTCCCATGACCATTGTTGAGGTCTTAAGACCCATCCATTATGTCTTTTGAAAACTTTCTAATAGCTCCCATATCTCATTTTGAGGTCAAATATTCCATATAGAGGATTTGTGTGGTGGATCAAAGTGTCATTCATCGAGTATGAGCCCTAGAAGATTAATTTAGATCCTACAATCATTTGTTTCATTCATTGACCATGTTCAAGGCCTTGAGACCCATGCATGGTACACAAAATATCTTAATGATGCTCATATCTCACCAAGAGGCCAATGATCTAGGTTTTCATGGTGGTTTGACGCATAATTAGGGACCAAGGCAATAGAATCTTAATTTTAGGTTGAATACTTGAGATCTGTCTCTTGTTTGTAAAACCCCTTAATGGTACCCATATCCTATTGAAGGACAAAGATACTTTCTAAAGGTTTTTGTGGTTTTGAGGAATATTTCCCATAAGAACTATAAGATTCATTTAGTAATTAATGACCTTGTTTTCCTTCCCCGATCATGATTAAGGCCTTGATACGTATCCCTATTACACAAAAAATCCTAATGGAACCCTTATCCCACTCATATGAAAAAGATATATCTTAGATGACTTGTGTTGTAATTCAAGGCCTTGATCATTGCCCACTAACCCAAATATATTGTTTTAGGGTTTATTCCCAATGTTTCTCCCCCAACGATGGCTAAGTCCTTGAAACCCATAATTGATGCACAAATGTCATAATGATTCTCATATCTCACTTAAATGACAATGATGACCTATATATGAAATGCTATATGAATTATGGTGTTTTTATGGTTCTTGATCCCTAAAGGATTCATCTAGGGTGAAAGGGATTTATTTTCCTCCTTCAACCATGACCAATACCATCTTAAGACCCACCCCTAGCATGTAAGACCTCATAATGGTACATCTATTCCACTTGGGGGATAAATATCACCTCTAAAGGTCCTTTTTCATGGTTTGTTCTCATGTTCATGGACAATGACCCACATAGATCCCTTTATGGTGTAAGGCAATTATTTTCGTCCATTGGATATGGTTATGGAATCGAGACCCATCCATACTATACAAAAACTCTTGATTACATCCATATCCCTCTTATATGCCAAAGGTACACTTCAAATGTCGAATGTTATGGTTAGTCATCTTGATAATGGCTCATTAGGTTAACCTTAATTATGGCCTAATTCCATCAATTTCTCCCCTATATATTGTTTGAGACCCATCCCTAGTGTAGATTTTAACCTTGTAAAATATTTTACTGCAAAAATATTTTTAATAAAAGAACAGAAAATATACAATGTAAAATACACACATTACATAGATATTTTTCCCTTGGAAACCCAAACCGGGAAAACCAGCATATTCTATATTCATTCATAGTGATACATTGTTTACAATAAAATATACATATAGGATCCCGTGGCATCCAAAACCCTAACCCAATGATGTGGATTAGTCAACAACCCTATTTCCTTAACTGGAAATAGAAAACCTTCAGAAAAAACCATGTGTTGAAAAATTGACCAACCATGGACATGAAAATCGAGGCGACGCAAAAAATGAGGTAAAAATGTGACACGTTTCTCGTGCGCCTGACGCAATGTAGCGGACACTAGAGCTAGTTGTGCAAAGAATATAACAAATACCCAACATTCTCCCATTTTTTTTTCTTTGCATGTAGGGGGTTACAGAGCTACATAGTCAACAATCCAAGGCAGCAATTCCCATAGATCCTCTACACCAAGAGAACTTCTCAGTTCTCACAGAATTTGTTAATTAATATCCAACATTCTTCAAAGTTTCCACCTTCATCAACAACACTTTCTTTTCTTCAACCATGTCTCTCACAAAGTGATATTGAATATCAATATGTTTTGTCTTTAAATGATAAGTAGGGTTCTTTGCCAAAAAAATTGCACTCTGACTATAACAATCTATCCTTACATCTTGTTGTATCAACCCAATACCTGAACACAATCTTTATAACCATATTTATTCCTTTCTTGCATGACTGTTTGTCATATATTCAACTTATGTAGTTGAAAGTGCCACTACAACCTATATTTTGCTCATCCCACTGATTTCTCCTCCAAACAGGTTAAACACATACCCTCTTGTAGATCTCCTACGATCTAGATCTCCATCCTAGACTCCATCCACAAAGAAATATATGTCCAACACTCTATCCAATATTGATATTCCTTGGTAGCACAATCCATAGCTAGCATTTCCACACAAATACCTGAAAACCCTTTTTACGGTTGTCCAATGCTCCTTCCTTAGTTTTGACATATACCTGCTCAAAACTCCCACTACATGTGCAATGTCGAGTCTACTATATACCATTGCATACATCAAACTGCCAATTGCACTCGCATATGGAACACGATGTTAATATTATGGTAGTTGCGGGAGGTATTTACCCCCACGTGTGAACCTGATGAGAATAGAAGACTCTGGGAAGCAAGAGAACCCCTAATGAGTTGGCTAATAACCCTAGAAGCCTTGTCAGCTCAAGAAGCTAATTTATATTAAGCTATTAGCCTCTAAGAGAAGAATTTGGCCAGAATTAATAATAATATACTGAACAGACACATACCTAGAAGGAGAAGTCGGCCCCGGCAAACTGGCAGGATTACTATAAATACAGGGCATCAGTTCTCATTTGACAGCATCTCAGAATTGCAATTTCCCAGTTGCAGTCTGGTGTGCATGTTTGGAGGAGGGTTGCAGGTGCAGCGGCAGTAGCAGCTAGTTTTAGTATTGGCTTGGATATCTCTTAGCTAGGGTTTGGAACATCTGATCAGTCTTTTGTGATGTGATATCCTTGGGGATTGATACGCTACTCTTTGCTTGGCTATCTAGCCTAGGGTTTTCTTTCGGAGGAATTCTCAATCAAGGTTAAGGTGCTCGGAGGGAGGCTTCGGCCTGTGGTTGGGTGTCGAGGGTATCGTCAATGGTAAAATGAGCACACCATATTCTATATTCTAACAGGTTATGGGCCCAGACCCCTTCAGTCAGCCTAAAACACTGGAAGGAAACATAGCCGCTAGATATTGAGCACGTTGAGGAACTGCCGCTAGGGTTACTAGCAGGACCAGCTTCCAAAAGCACTGCAGCTAGGGTTACCAGCAGAAGCAGTTGCAGAAACCCTACACCTCTTGTTGAGGCACCTTAAGTGACGAGATTGACCTAATCTCCATACATATTAGTGTGCCCTAGCCCAGTGCATCTCCTGGTACTCTCAGAAGGCCAAGACGTGAAGTTTGG
>SNQJ01S0049834.1:1340-17307 GCA_010110895.2 Picea sitchensis | reverse complement strand
GGTTTGGAACATCTGATCAGTCTTTTGTGATGCACTATCCTTGGGGATTGATGCGCTACTCTTTGTTTGGCTATCTAGCCTAGGGTTTTCTTCCGAAGGAATTCTCAGTCAAGGTTAAGGTGCTCGGAGGGAGGATTCGGCCTGTGGTTGGGTGACGAGGGTATCGTCAATGGTAAAATGAGCACACCATCTTCTATATTCTAACACACGAGACATGTCCTCCTCCTCTTCCTGTGTCTTAGGAAACTAATCCACAGATAACTTTACACCAATAGGAATAGGGACCTTGACTGGTTTACATTCCTACATGTTAAAACTCTACAATATTGTCTCGACATATTTTCTTCGATTTAACCATAGTTTCCTCTTTTCCCGATCTCTTTTAATTTCCATGCCCAAAATGAAATTTGCAGCATCGAGATCCTTCATGTCACATCTTGGATAATTTACTTGTTGTTTCCTACCAGCAACATGTCATCCACATACAAGACCAAATAAATCAAATGATCACCAATTAATTTAAAATACACACAGTGATCCTCTTTTATTCTTGTGAAGCCAATTCCCAGCATATAAGTATCAAATTTTTGATATCACATCCTTGGTGATTGTTTTAAACCATACATGGAATTTTTCAGCTTGCATACCAACTCCTTCTTTCCCTTCACAACAAAGCCTTATGGATGCTTCATATATATTTCTTCTTCCATATCCCCATGTAGGAATGTTGTATTCACATCCATATTTTCTACTTCAAAATCAAATGCAACAGCAACAGATAACATAAATATTATAGAAGTTAACTTGGCAACAGAAGAAAAAATATCACCAAAATAAATTCCCTCAACCTGGGAATAACCCTTTTCTACTAACCAAGCTTTGTATTTATCCACTTTTCCTTCTTCATTCAGATTATTTTTAAATACTCATTTTCTCTTAATGATGTTAAGACTTTGTCTATTGATCAACTTCTAGGAACTCTAACTTCTTATGAATGAGGATTAGTCAGGATAAACCCACCTCTAGAGAAGCATCATTTAAAGCAAACAAGAATGAGGATTCTGAGCCTAATGAAATTGAAGCAAAATTTGTGAGAAGACTAAATAAAGGATCAAGCAAGTACCAAGGAAAATTGCCCTTCAAATGTTTAACTATGGAACTATAGGTCACTTTTCATCTAAGTGTCCACACAAGAAGAAGGACCAAAACTCTGAAGGTGAACAGAAGTACAAATCCAAGAGATTTGGTAAAAAGAAAAGTTTATGTGTAAACAATGATGACTCTTCAGGAGACACAGATAGTGATTATTATTATGAAGATAAGGTTAATGACTTTATGTCTATGGAAAAAGAGTATTATGATAATAAAATCACAGGAAGTGATGTTAATGATGAAGATGTTGTGGTTGACTTGGAAGGAGAACTGATCAGTGCCCTAGAAGAAATTGCTAGACTCAGATTTAAGAATAAAAAGAAAAAACAATTGTTGATACAGTTCGAGAAATACAGTAAAAAACCTAATGAAGACTTTGCCCTGATAAAAGTGGAATTAGAAGAGGAAAAGAAAATAGAGGAGATTTTGAAACAACAGTTATCAGAGAAGAATACAAGATGTGAAGCCTTGGAAGAAGAGGTAGTAAAAACAAGGAAAGAGATAGAGAAGTTTAAAGCATTATGTCTCCAAAATCTTCCAAGCATTAAAGCCTCAACAAAACTAAATGACTTCTGAGCAAACATAGATCTCCTTTGTTGAAGACTGGTTTAGGCTATGTAAGTGGTTCAAGCAGCAAACAACCAGAAAGCAAAGAGCCAGTAAAGATGATCAAGTTACAAGTCAGCAGACAATCAGACCATGTGAGTACTCTGCCACCAAAAAATAATAAAGACAAGATGATCCCTGATAATAAAAAAAAAAGATATCAGAAGATGAAGCAACAAATTCCAAGAAGAAGGCCATCCTTCAGGTACCAAAATTTCTTCCATGGTTATTGTTTCTACTGCTCTAATTTTGGTCATAAGATTGCAAATTGTCAAATTAAGTTTAGAGACATGCAACTGAGGAGATCTAGAAATAAGCAATCTTTGCAACATAGAACTAAATAATCAATGAGTAGACAAAGTTGCACCAATCACTTTGACCTATTGAACAAAGAGATCGAATGCTATAACTATCATAACTTTGGCCACAAAGCTGCAAACTTCCATCTAAAGAATTACAAAGCAGATCCAAGGATAAAACCCTTAGCTAGAAATACCAGCACATGAAAAAAGAAAGATAGTGAAAAATGTGGTCTAGTACTTTCATCTTAAAAACAAAAAGACCCCTGGTATATAGAAAGTGGATGTTCCAAGCACATAAATGGATACAAGGATAAGTTTATGTCTATAAGTAAAAGAAAAATAGGAAATGTGACCTTTGGAAATGATGAACCAGGTAAAAACAAGGGTAAAGGGATGGTGAAATTAAGTAATGGAAAAGGAAAATCCAAGGATGTTTTGCTTGTATATGGGCTCAAACATCTTTTTCTCAGTGTAAGTCAAATGTGTGACAACGGATGTGAAGTGGTGTTCACTTCCAAAGATTGTAAGATAAAGCTTGTAAACTCAAGACAAGTGATGGATAAATGCATAAGGACATATAATAATGTATATGTGTTGAAAGAATATAGAGAAGAGTGGTATCTAAGAAAACATGATGAAATATGGTTATGGCATAGGAGACTTGGACATCTAAACTTTGACCACTTAATCAAGCTCAAAAATCTTGAGGCAATAAAAGATCTTCCAAGAATATCAAAGCCACAAGATTATGTGTGTAAACCATGCCAAGTAGGAAATCTAACCAGGACACAGTTTAAATCCAAGATCTCTACTTCAACAGAGAAACCACTCCAATTAGTTCATATGGATTTATGTGGACCATCAAGACAGGAAGGCACAAGGAAAGAAAACTACTTCATGTTGATCATTGATGATTACTCCAGACTCACTTGGGTTTCTTTTCTCAAAGAAAAAGCTGAAGCATTTGAGAAATTTAAAATATTTAAGGCTTTACCTAAGAATCAAACATGCAATAGATTAAAGGTTGTAAGATCAAACAGAGGAGGAGAATTTATGTCAAGTGATTTCAAGGAATTTTGTGATAAACATGGGATCAAAAGAGAATACACAATCCCAAGAACTCCACAGCAAAATGGAGTAGTTGAGAGGCAAAACAAAATAGTTCAGTAAATGGCCAGGTCAATGATGAATGAGAAGAACATTGGTCAAACTTACTGGGTAGAATAAATACACACAACAATCCATATTCTTAACAAAGCTCACCTTAGACCACACAATGACAAGACACCTTATGAACTGTGGTATGGAAGACCTGCTTCAATCAAACACTTCAAAGTCTTTGGGAGTAAGTGCTACATAAAGAATAATAATGAAAATCTTGGAAAGTATGATGATAGGGAAGATGAAGGCATCTTCTTAGGGTATGCTACAAATAGTAAAGGATATAGATGATATAATAAGAGCCTTCATAAATTGGTCGATTGTATTGACATAAAAGTTGATGAAGGAGTCCTAGTAAGAGAGGTGAGCAATATTGAATCAACAACAGAGGATATAGTTGAAGTTTAAGATGAACAGATCCAAGAATCAGAAAAAGAAGACTCTGAGTCAGATGAAGATATAAATACTCAAGCAGACTCAAATCAGTAGACAACATCAAATCCTTCCTCCAGTATTACTCAAAAGAATCATCCTGCAATTCAGATAATTGGTGAGAAAGACAAAGGTGTACAAACTAAGAGAAGGATAATCAAAGACATCGAGCAATCACATATAGCCTTCATAGCCATGGTGGAACCCAATAAATTTAATGAAGCCATTAAAGATGTAAATTTCTTAAAACCAATAAATGGTGAACTGGATCAGATTGAGAAGAACAATACTTGGGAGCTTGCTCCTAGACCTGCAAATAAGAATGTAATTGGCTCCAAATGGGTTTTTAAGAACAAAATCAATGAACAAGGACAAATTGTTAGGAATAAATCCAGATTGGTCTGTAAGGGGTATGCACAAGTTGAAGGACAGGATTTTGATGAAACATTTTCACCAGTGGAAATATTGGAAGCCATTAGAATGTTTCTTTCCTATGCATGTCATAAAAACTTTAAAGTATATCAGATGGATGTTAAGTCAACATTTCTTGATGGAGATCTAGAAGAAGATGTATATGTGGAGAAACCTAAAGGATTTTCACTGAAAGATAATCCTAACTATGTCTGTAAGTTGAAAAAGGAACTATATGGACTGAGACAGGCACCACGAGCCTGGTATCAAAGACTGGACAAATTTCTATAGGGCAAAGGGTTCAAGAAAGGTATTGTTGACAGTAATCCATATATAAAGTATGAAGATCATGATTTATTAGTTGTTTTAGTTTATGTAGATGACATTATTTTTGGATGCACTAATGGCCCTTCAGTTCAGTGGTTTTCTAATTAAATGCAGACTGAGTTTGAGATGTCCATGATAGGAGAACTGTCATATTTTCTTGGTTTACAAATCAATCAGAGTTGTGCAGGGATATTTATCTCTTAAGAACAGTATTTGAAAGAGATTTTAAAGAGGTTTCAGATGGAATATTTCTCCCCTGTTAGTACACCTATGGTGGTTGGTTGCAAGCTCAGTAAAGATGATATTTCACTTGATGTTGATCAAAGAAGATATCGATCAATGATAGGAAGTCTTTTGTACATCACAGCGTCTCGTCCTGATATAATGCAAGTAGTTGGAATGGTAGGTCATTATCAGTCTACTCCTAAAAAAAGTCATTTAGAATTTGTCAAGAGGATATTCAAATATTTGAAGGGTACAATGACTTATGGTATTTGGTATCCTAGAAATCAGACTTTACAATTAACTGCATATTCAGATGTTGATTGGGAAAAAACTTTGGATGAGAGAAAGAGCACCAGTGGAGGTGAATTCTTCTTAGGTGATTCATTACTAGCATGGATTATTAAGAAGCAGGGATCTATTTCATTATCAACTACAGAGGCAAAGTACATTGTTGTTGCTACTTGTTGCACTCAGATCTTATGGATGATACAAACTCTTGCAGATTTGAAGGTAACTTATACTGATCCCATTCCACTTCACTGTGATAACACCAGTTCCATTAGTGTCTCGAAGAATCTTGTTCTTCATTCAAAGACGAAGCATATACCAATAAAGTATCATTTTCTCAAAGAGCAAGTTACAAACAGAGTTTTTCAGCTGAATTATATTCCTTCCACAGAACAAATTGCAGACATCTTTACTAAACCCCTAGACAAGACACCATTTGAATATCCCTATCAAAAGGTGGGTTTCATCCCTTCTCTCACCTAAGAGAGTCCATCCTATCAGGGGATTATGTGTTGGTTGAATATATGATACCTTCTCAAAGTACTGCAACAGCTCAAGGGGAGCATGTTTTATTTGACATTGATGTCAAAGGGGGAGAAAAGGACCGATTTGGACGCTACAGTTGGAGATCTAAGCATCATTTTAGGGTTTCTATCAATTCCAAAGGGGGATATTGTTGGCATGTTTACAGGAAGAGTGTGTTGATTAAGGTTGGTTGTCATTGATGTCAACCCTTGAAGAAATCCCCGCAACACAAAGGTTTGGGTAATGGACCCAAGATTTTTTTATGTAAAGATGACTCATTATTATCTTGTCATGGTTGATAAGAAGTAAATATGTATGAACTCCAAAGTGGTCCCCTTATGGTGAAAGTCCTCACAGGAAGACGCTTTGAAGAGTAAGCAAACCCATGCTTAATTATGGAATAATGAGATGAAGGACATTTAATTTGTCAAGGAAACTATCCTAGATGTATATTTATTGTCATGTCATTTCCGATGGTATGTAGAACGTCACATAATTTCTCATGGTTAGAGAGTTATGGCCATGAGAAGTTGGAGACCCCAGGTTTGGGTAATGGACCCAAGTTTGTTTGATGGGTAACGGTATGAATTATGATATATTTTTAGACAATAATATTCTATATGGATAGTACATGTCATTTCATTTCTGGTGGTATGTGGAACGTCACATAGCTCCTCACGTTTTGAGAGTTATGGCCTTACGAAGTCGGAGGACCCTCACATGTCATCTAGAAGCCCCAAAACGTCAAAGTAGTTAAAGTGGTTTAAGGGATTTTAAAAGGTAAATAATAAAGTGAAGTGATGAGTGTAATATAATTCAAAGTGAATACAAAATAAATTATTTAAATAATAAATTTAATGGAGAAATTAGAAATGGGTTAACCCTAAAATAAGGAAAGTGGGGCCAAGTGACCTAGAAGATGTTTTTAAGGAAGCTACTTGGAGAGTATAAATAAGAGGCAAGGATCTCTCATTTTAATCACACTTGAGCATATTGAATATATATATGTTTCTAAGGTAACCAAGGATATCTAAGCCTAAATTATAAGGAAAGGTGAAGAAAAGAAGGCTGAAATGCAAGGAAGGATAAATTCTTTTGATGGTGCTTTCTAAGGTATGTTATTTACAGGTCATCTCACCATTTGCACTATAAAAAAAATTTATATAATGATTCAGACCATGAAATTGCTATGCCATTGAGAAAACATATACAAGTATATTTGGTAAAAAATTCATCTTGTGGGTCGTTGTATTTTTGGATTTACACGCTGTGGAAAATAGGGTTTGTGGCTAGTCCTGAAACTAGTCAAAAACAGGTGTTTCGGGTAAAAACGTCATAAATTCTTCATAACATATCCAAAGTCTATGAAACAAAATGTGTTGGTTAGGGTACATTCTATAGTATGTTGTGTAATACTTTCATATCATTTAAACAAATATTCCGTGCGGGGAATTCTCTACAAGGTCGCTCTCTAGAATAAGCCAGAATTCAGCAAGGTATGCCATTTTTGCTATAACTCCTTTTATGAGAGGTTCCAAGTAGTGAAACTTGGAGGAATTGCATAAAACACACTGAAGAACATTTTGTATCAGTTTCATATCTTTATAGATTACAAGTACAAAGTTATGATTACTTCAAGTTAGGGTTGTTGACTAATCCAAAACTAGGCATGTGAATGTAATTCTTCAAGACATATAAGAAAAAGCATTATGTGGTTTTCTCCCGATTTGGGTTTCCACGTAAAACACTGGTGTACTGTGTATGTGTTTGATTGTTCTTTTCTTATTTACCATGATTGGATAATAATACTACTTTGGTATAACACTTGGATCAATTTGGATAAAAAGGATTATAATTTCACTATTACTAATTCACCCCCCCTCCTCTCAGTAATCCAACAGAGTGTTTTTTTCATTGATGGAAAGAATAGCAGTGAACCAAACCTCGAGAGAGAAGAAGACGAGAAATATCAGAAGAGATAGCGGTTTCCATAAGTGAAGATGACGTCCAAGAGACGGACTCACTGGAAGAGCAAAGGTCGATACCTGTGAACACTTAGAAAACATTCTAATTCAGAAAGATCAGAAGCTCGGGAAGAAGAGAGAAAATGGTCGTTGGATCGAACACTGTGAAGATTATGGATCTTTACATTAGAGTCCAGATAGGAGGAACGAGTGCGCAAGAGAGGAACAGATCCCATCCATTGGATTTGATCGCAAAGGACCAGGAACTGTTAGATCCAATGGATTTCCAAGCAGGATAAGCTCAGGAGGAATACCCATCGGATTGAATTAGTGGAAGGACATGATAAGAAAGGGCTAAGATTTGAGATCTCAATCATCCAAATACCCATCAACCGTCAGATCAAACCCGAATTCCCATCAGTCATCGAATCATTTTAAATTTTAAGGATAGGATAAGCGAGGATAAAGGGTTGAGAATTTGATTATCTGAATACCCATCAGCCGTCGGATCAAAACTAAATTCACATCAGTCGTCAGATCATTTTCGATTGGAAGGATAAGATAAGTTAGTTAAGATCTGAGATCTCATTTATGAAAATTTCCGTCAGTCGTTGGATCATTCTAAGTGGAAGGAAAGGATAAGATATAAGAGTTGTATCGTACATAGATCAAGTCGTTGATCTAATATCTTGATCAAACGAATATAATTTGTTTCGGGTATAAAGATGTGAGGAGGTTAAGTTTTGAAAAAAACTTCACCTCAAGAATTTCAAGTTTGGGATTTGAAATACCCAAAGCCTGAAGATCCAGAGAGCCGAAATAAATCCTCGACTGTCAGATCATTTGAAGTTCCTTTCAGTCATCAAATCATTATAAAGTGAAAGGACAAGATAAGTTAGGAAAAGGACATGCTAATCTCAGCAATCAAGAATCAGGGACTCAGATCTACGGTCGACAAGACATATCAAACCCCCCTGACCTTTCTGCCTTTAACCATGAAAGGGGACTCCAAGATGGTGTTATTTTCCATGTGGGACCCTCATACATGTCACCTTCTTGTTAACTCGGACCCCCCTCACTCATTACCACTTACCGCATAACCCCCCCTCTGAGAAAACCACCAAACCACTCATACATACCACCTTCACGCTCCCATGTCACACTCCACTACCCGCTACACGTCACACTCCACTACCGCACTCTGCCTCCACACCTCACTACACTGCCTACCCATCTCAACCACATTAGCAGATTTTTCATTTTAGAAGATATCCAGTCAGAAGGAACGAGAAGTTGAGATTCGAAATATCTAAAGTCTGGAGATCTGAAGGAGATCTCGACCATTGATCTGAGAGGGACATACGTCAGTGGATTGTCAACTCCAGAAATTTGGCATATGGGAAAAGCGAGGTTTAAGATTTGAAACTCCCAGAACCCAGATCACGAAGTAAATCACAGTCGTTGATTTACGAAGGGTAGATCTGATCCGCAGACTTAAGAGGATAGATCTAAACCGTTAGTTCAGGAGCACCGTCCATATCATGAGATCGACGGTCCCATCACATTGCAAGGCCAAAACATGCTCGTGTCTTAATTTTTCATGAGCGGACTGCAATCAAAACCACAATATCACCAAAGGCATACATCGATCTCTGTGGTGAATTACAAGGAGAAAAGTGAGTTTCCCTCAAACCACCTTTGGCCATGCCTGCAATCGCATGGTAATGTGAAGTTCATCGCCTAAGGTCATATCAGGAAATAGAGCTAGTGCTCACAAGACCGAGTTCATGAAGCACCTTTTGAATAGGCGCTTGGTCACCGTCGATGATCACGTGAAGGAAGGGGCTTAGAATCCAAAGAAGCCAAAATGATTGACTGTAACTGCCAAACAAGATGAAGAGTTGCGACTACCAGAGAAGCCAGAGAATCTCAGGATAACAACCACTGATGATGAACAGATTCAGGATAACCACCAAGGAAGACAAAGAGTTTCAATGATGATCAGGTTGAGGACTCGATGTGCAAAAGACATGCAAAACAAAGATTATAGTGTGATTTTTTGAATGTTATACATGTGCATAGGAAGTAAGGTTGTGTATGATATGATGGGAAGATCAGAGACGCATTGAAATAGAATGAAGAGGAAGCACAGTGTATAAAATCTAGAAGAGAAGTTGAATAGGGGTGCGCAAGGAGATGCGAGTAGCAGCAAGACACTGATGCAGGCAGAGCAGAGAAGTGTGGCAGAACAGTGATGAGACTGGTAAGTCATTGACAAATAGTGTATCACTATAATAAATTGCAGAAAGAAAAGATTTATATTTCAGGGTGGTAGGGAGGTGCTAGGGAGGACTATTGTCCTTAGAGTTTCAAGTGGGTGCTTGAACACAAGGAGTTGTATCATCCATCTGGTTGCAACCAGAAAAACCAGGGTGGTAGGGTGGTGCAAGGGAGAACTATTGTTCTCTGTTATATAGGTTGGTGCCTGTGTGATTGGAAGTTGATGCTTCCATCCAGTTGGTGCTGGAACAATCAGGGAGTTGGTGCTTCCTTCTAGTGGGTGCTAGAGAAACCAAATATTTGGTGCTCTCATCAAGTTGCATCTTGTAAAACAAAGGTGGTAGCCTCAAAAGATGTTTGATCTCATAAGAATGATAATGTATAGAACATAAAAGACAGCCTATCATTCCAAGAAGAAGAGTTGTCTCCCTTTATGGGTTTCCTCACGAATATATGTCTCTGTGTATATCATGTGTGTGACTGATGTTTATTATTTATGTTGTTCATGACTTGCATAATCTTGATGATCACTTGAATAAGGTTAATAACATTTTAATAGGCATAAAATTATTTAAGCATAGTAACAACTGATTCACCCCCCCTCTCAGTTGTCTTAGTATTTCCAAGAATTGATATCAAAGTGGGTTCCTTTTATTTAAAGGTAGATCAATAATATTAAACATGACAAGTCATGAAGGAACTTCAACCAATAAGGCCCCCTTGTTCAATGGAACAAAATTTGCCTTCTGGAAATTTAGGATGAGAACCTACATAATGGCTTTAGGTGCAGATGTCTGGGATGTGGTAGAGACTAGTTATGTAAAGCCAGTTGTACTAGCTAATAAGGATGACAAGCTAGAATTCATCTTCAATGTTAAGGCTCTGAATTTTATTCTGAGTGGGCTTGTAGAAGTAGAATTTTTAAAAGTTATGCACTTAGAATTTGCAAAAGAAATGTGGGACAAACTCATTAGCAGTTATGAAGGTAATGAGAAGGTAAAGGATGCCAAGCTTCAAACCTACAGATTACAATTCGAACAACTAAATATGAATGAGGATGAAACAGTTAATAATTTATTCTTAAGTGTTGAGGAGCTTGTGAATGCCATGAATTCTCTTGGTGAGAATATTGAAGACATATTTTTAGTTCAGAAGATTTTAAGATCTCTACAAAATAGATTTAATCCAAAAGTTTATGCAATAGAAGAACTGAATGATATTAAGACTTTGTCTATTGATCAACTTCTAGGAACTCTAACTGATTATGAAATGAGGATTAGTAAGGATAAACCCACCTCTAGAGAAGCATCATTTAAAGAAAATAAGAATGAGGATTCTGAGCCTGATGAAATTGAAGAAAAATTTGTGAGAAGACTAAAGAAAGGATCAGGCAAGTACCAAGGCAAATTGCCCTTCAATGTTTTAACTGTGGAAATATATGTCACTTTGCATCTGAATGTCCACACAAGAACAAGTACCATAACTATAAAGGTGAATAGAAGTACAAATCCAAGAGATTTGGTAAAAAGAAAAGTTTATGTGTAAACAATGATGACTCTTCAGGAGACACATATAGTGCTTCTTCTTGTGAAGATAAGGTTAATGAATTTATTCTTATGTCCAAAGAGGATTATGATAATAAAATCACAAGAAGTGATGTTAATGATGAATCAGCTATGGTTGACTTGGAAGGAGAACTTATCAGTGCCCCAGAAGAAATTGCTAGACTCATATTTAAGAAAAAAAAACAAAAACAATTGTTGATACAGTTCGAGAAAGACAGTAAAAAACCTAATGAAGACTTTGCCCTGCTAAAAGCAGAATTAGAAGAGGTAAAGAAAATAGAGGACATTCTGAAACAGAAGTTATCAAAGAAGAAGGAAATATGTGAAGCCTTGGAAGAAGAGGTAGTAAAAACTAGGAAAGAGATGGAGAATTTTAAAGCATTAAATCTCCAAAATATTCCAAGCATTAAAGCCTTAGCAGAACTAAATGACATTCTGAGCAAACAAAGATCTCCTTTGTTGAATATTGGTTTAGGCTATGTAAGTGGTTCAAGAAGAAAACAGCCAGAAAGCAAACAGCCAGTAAAGTTGATCAAGTTCCAAGTCAGCAGACAATCAAACCCTGTGAGTACTCTGCCACCAAAAAATAATAAAGACAAGATGATCCCTGATAAAAAACAAAGATATCAAAAGATGTAGCAAAAAATTCCAAGAATAAGGCCATCCTTTGGGTACCACAATTCCTTCCATGGTTATTGTTTCTACTACTCTAATTTTGGTCATAAAATTGCAAATTGTCAAATTAAGTTTAGAGACATGCAACTGAGGAGATCATGAAATAAGCAATCTTTGCAACATAGAACTAAACAATCAATGAGTAAACAAAGTTGCGTCAATCACTTTGACCTATTGAACAAATATATTGAATGCTATAACTCTCATAACTTCGGCCACAAATCTGCAAAATGCCATTTGAAGAATTACAAAGCAAATCCAAGGATAAAACTCTTAGCCAGAAATGCCAGCATGTGGAAAAAGAAAGATAGTGAAAAATGTGGTCTAGTACTTTCATCTCAAAAACAAAAATACCCATGGTATATAGATAGTGGATGTTCCAAGCACATGACTAGAGACAAGGATAACTTTCTATCTATAAGTAAAAGAAAAACAAGAAATGTGACCTTTCGAAATGATGAACCGTGGAAATGATGAACCAGGTAAAATCAAGGGTAAAGGGATGGTGAGCTTAAGTAATGGAAAAGAAAAATCCCAGGATGTTCTACTTGTAGATGGGTTGAGACATAATTTGGTTAGTGTAAGTCAAATGTGTGACAGAGGATGTGAAGTGGTGTTCACTTCCAAAGATTATAAGATAAAGTCTGTAAACTCAGGACAAGTGGTGGCTAAAGGCATAAGGACATATAATAATGTATATGTGTTGAAAGAAGATAGAGAAGAGTGTCANGGACATATAATAATGTATATGTGTTGAAAGAAGATAGAGAAGAGTGTCATATAAGAAAACATGATGAAATTTGGTTATGGCATAGGAGACTTGGACATCTAAACTTTGACCACTTAATCAAGCTCAAAAATCTTAAGGCAGTAAAAGATCTTCCAAGAATATCAAAGCCACAAGATTTTGTCTGTAAACCCTACCAAGTAGGAAAGCTAACTAGGACACAATTTAAATCCAAGAGCTCTACTTCAATAGAGAAATCACTCCAATTAGTTCATATGGATTTATGTGCACCATTAAGACAGGAAGGAAAGGGGAACGAAAACTACTTCATGATAATCATTGATGATTACTCCAGACTCACTTGGGTTTCTTTTCTCAAAGAAAAAGTTGAAGCATTTGAGAAATTTAAAATATTTGAGGATTTAATTGAGAATCAAACAAGCAATAGATTAAAGGTTGTAAGATCAGACAAAGGAGGATAATTCATTTCAAGTCATTTCAAGGAATTCTATGATAAACATGGGATCAAAAGAGAATACACAATCCCAGGAACTCCACAGGAAAATGGAGTAGTTGAGAGGCAAAACAGAACAATTCAGAAAATGTCTAGGTCAATGATGAATGAGAAGAACATTGGTCAAACCTACTGGGTAGAAGAAATACACACAGCAATCCATATTCTTAACAAAGCTCGCCTCAGACCACACAGTGACAAGACACCTTATGAACTGTGGTATGGAAGACTTGCTTCAATCAAACACTTCAAAGTCTTTAGGAGTAAGTGCTACATAAAGAATAATAATGAAAATATTGGCAAGTATGATGACAGGGTTGATGAAGTAATCTTCTTAGGGTATGATACAAATAGTAAAGTATACAGATGTTATAATAAGAGGCTACATAAATTGGTTGATTGTATTGACATAAAAGTTGATGA
This sequence comes from Picea sitchensis, assembly GCA_010110895.2. Lineage (NCBI taxonomy): Eukaryota > Viridiplantae > Streptophyta > Pinopsida > Pinales > Pinaceae > Picea > Picea sitchensis. The sequence goes on along the minus strand of SNQJ01S0049834.1, from coordinate 3,730 downwards.
AGGAGTCCCAATAAGACAGGTGAGAAATATTGAATAAAAAACAGAGGATATAGTTGAAGTTGAAGATGAACAGGTCCAAGAATCATAAAAATAAGACTCTGAGTCAAATGAATATACAAATACTCAGGCAGAATCAAATCAGAAAACATCACCAAATCCTTCCTCCAGAATTACTCAAAAGAATCATCCTGCAAGTTAGATAATTGGTGAGAAAGACAAAGGTGTACAAACCAGGAGAAGGATAATCAAAGACACTGAGCAATCACATATAGCCTTCATATCCATGGTGGAACCCAAGAACTTTAATGAAGCCAATAAAGATGTAAATTGGTTAAAATCAATGGATGAGGAACTGGATCAGATACAGGAGAACAATACTTGGGAGCTTGTTCCTACACCTGCAGATAAGAATGTAATTTGCTCCAAATGGGTGTTTAAGAAAAAAGTGAATGAACAATGACAAATTGTTATGAATAAATCTAGATTGGTCTATAAGGGGTATGCACAAGTTGAAGGATAGGATTTTGATGAAACCTGTGTACCAATGGCAAGATTGAAATCCATCATAATGTTTCTTTCCTATGCATGTCATAAGAACTTTAAAGTATATCAGATGGATGTTAAGTCAACATTTCTTAATGGAGATCCAGAAGAAGATGTATACATGGATAAAACTAAAGGATTTTCACTAATAAATAATCCTGACTATGTTTGTAAGTTGAAAAAGGCGTTATATGGACTGAAACAGGCACCACAAGCCTGGTATCAAAGACTGGACAAATTTCTACAGGACAAAGGGTTCAAGAAAGGTATTGTTGACACTAATTTATACATAAAGTCTAAAGGTGATGATTTATTAGTTGTTTGGTTTATGTAGATGACATTATTTTTGGATGCACTAATGACCCTTCAGTTCAGTGGTTTTCTAATTCAATGCAGACTGAGTTTGAGATGTCCATGATATGCGAACTGTCATATTTTCTTGGTTTACGAATCAATCAGAGTTCTGCAGGGATATTTATCTCTAAAGAACAGTATTTGAAAGAGATGTTAAAGAGGTTTTAGATGGAATATTCCTTTCATGTTAGTACACCTATGGTAGTTGGTTGCAAGCTTAGTAAAGATGATATTTCACCTAATGTTGATCAAAGAACATATTGATCAATGATATGAAGTCTTGTGTAGATCACAACATCCTGTCCTAATATAATGCAAGTTGTTCGAATGGTAGGTCGTTATCAGTCTTCTCCTAAGCAAATTCATTTAGTAGTTGTCAAGAGGATATTCAAATATTTGAAGGGTATAATGACTTATGGTCTTTGGTATCCTAGAAATCAGAATTTACAATTAATTGCATATTCAGATGTTGATTGGGAAAACTGTTTGGATGAAAGAAAGAAAATTAGTGGAGGTGCATTATTCTTAGGTGATTCTTTAGTAGAATGGCTTAGTAAAAAGTAGGGATCTATTTCATTATCAACTACAGAGGCAAATTACATTCCTGCTACTACTTGTTGCACTCAGATCTTATGGATGATACAAACTCTTGCAGATTTGAAGGTAACTTATACTGATCCAATTCCACTTCACTCTGATAACACCAGTGCCATTAGTGTCTCGAAGAATCCTGTTCTTCATTCAAAGATGGAGCACATACCAATAAAGCATCATTTTCTAGCAGGTTACAAATAGATTTGTTCAGTTGAATTATATTCCTTCCATTGAAAAAATTGCAGACATCTTTACTTAACCCCTATCCAAGACACCATTTGAATATCTCCGTTAGAAGATGGGTGTCATCCCTTCTCTCACCTAAGAGAGTCCATCCTGTTAGGGGGAGCATGTGTTGGTTGAATATCTGATACCTTCGCAAAGTTATGCAAGAGCTCAGGGGGAGCATGTTTTATTTGACATTGATGTCAAAGGGGGAGAAAAGGAGTGGTCTAGATACTACAGTTGGATATTTAAGCATCCTTTTAGGGTTTCCATAAATTCCAAAGGGGGATATTGTTGGCATGTTTACATGAAGAGTGTGTTTTTCATTGATGGTGTTATCACCCCATAATTTATGGGAATCATCTTATGACTGGGATATTGTCTATATCTGGTGATCTGGTTCACAAATGATGTTTCATCCTTCAAATTATTTGAGAAAAAAGAAAAGAAAATGAAAAGAAAAGAAAAAAGAAAGAAAAAGAAAAGAAAAGAAAAGAGGGCAAAAAGATTTGAAATAAAGGCCCCATGCAGTAATAGCAACTTGGTCATACCTTTCAAGCATGACCAAGTTCTTTCGAATTTCCAATGTTGACAGACTAGTGAATAAATCAGATCAGACCATCTAACCCTGATCGGATAGCCCCTAGGTTAGACTTAGTGAATGCATCTGATCG
>SNQJ01S0049833.1:48078-72270 GCA_010110895.2 Picea sitchensis | reverse complement strand
GTATAGGATGGACAATCTAAGAGAAAGTGTTTTTCATATTCAACCTTCTTAGTGTCACAAAGGTGACACACTCTTTCATCCTATCGCATTTTTTGGATTGACCAACACCTAGTTTCACTATGGAGCTCGTGAGAATTTGTTCTTATCTTAGCAATGCTTATGTTTTTCTTTACACTTGGCAAGACAAATGGATAATTTTGATCTTCTAGATTAGGGTTGATAACATCTTTATAATACCTTAATTTTCTTTTTTCCTCTAACTCTTTATCACACCACATTTTTTCCTTAAATTTTGATTTGACATTTTTTTTAATCGTATCTTTATTCTGCAAAATGTTTTCTTCCACGATTCCCCAATAGTTTATCCAAGATTGGGCATATTTATGCCATCCTTGCTTGAGTCGAAGGAAGATTTATGTTGTTGTAGCCTTGCAAACAAATAAAAAACCGCAACAAATACATCTTGTTGTACTGGAAAATTGAATGGTCCATCCAATTGGTTGGCATTGGATATTTGTATGACTATTAGATGCTTAATAAATAATCCCAAGTGGGTTAATTGGAGGTAAATTTGTTCTACCATATTAGTGCAAAATTGACAGAGTAATCATAAAGAACAATATGCCAATACAAATTGTGTTCCTTAAATCTAGCCCATTATGATGCTTAAATCTAGTAAGGTTGCACATTATGAAAGCATTGCATCATTGAAAAATATTTACTAACATAATTTGAGTTCCAATATAAAGGAATTTGAGAAATACAATGATTTTATACCATAAGAAGTTTACCAAGTTTGAATTCAAATGTCAAAAAATCCAAAAAGAAATTATATTTAAGAAAACTAGATAGATTTTGAAATTTTCAAATAACATTGGAATTAGCATTTGGAACTTGAAATTTGTAAGTTATCCTGACAATAGAAAACACCACTACTAAAATTGCACTCATGGAGACTCTTTCTTCTTGCTCAACGACAATCAAGGATGGAGTTTACTCTCCTCCTCCCACAAGATCTTGGCAACTGGTTTTCTCTATACCAAGCAAAGAGGTCTCCATGAGTACTTCCATAGTCACTCGTCAACCCCGTTTATTAGCTTGGACTAAAAAACACTACCAAAAAGTTCTTGCACCCAAAACAAGCTTATTTCTTAGTTCTTCCTCAAACCACAGATCTAGAAGCACTCTTTTCTCTTCTCAATATTGGTCTTTCGAATCTACTCTCTCGTAGATCTACCTCTACCCACGAATTACCTCTTTTCTTTGGCTTCCCCGACAAGGTTGTGTGGGTATGAATCCTCATCTCGTGGTCAGGTCTATAAGTCTTTTGTAGATGGGTAGTTTTCCCCATCTCCTCATTAAATCTCGAGGATGACTCTTCCAGCTATTAGTCTGACTGGTAATTCATTTATGGGTCGAAGAACTGTTATGGGTCGAAACCGTTAAATCTAGTAAGGTACTGGTTTGGTGAGGGTCATCTCAACCATTTCTCGTTCCCCTCACTATATCTCTCATAGAAATCATGGTGTATCTTGGCAAACCCCCCTTTCAACAATTATGCAACACTATCCATTTTCTATTAATAACAGAAAATACATACATTACCTTTTATAACAAAAGGTTCATCAAATCCACCATTCACACATATTTGGTCTGCCACAGTCTTTCGACAAGTTAAAGTGGTATTTACAAACTTGGGAAACATGGGTATTACATGGCTAGATATATTTCTTCATTTCCATTAGTCTTTCATTGGCCTCTTCTCATTTCTTGTGTTCACCATTAGAAATTGGTGGCTTGATTTTCATTTCACCTTGCAAGATGTATTCCTCAAGCCTTCTTATGTACCTTTGGGAAGGAGACACATGGATTTCTCAGTGGACCTAAGCTTGAATGAGTTATTCTAGTGGATTTCCTTGGACAATGATGACACCTATTCATGATTCTTGATTATCTATCATTCCCATGATCATTGTTTCTACTATGAGATCTGGATCCAGTCACTTGTCTAGTACTATCTTCTTTCTTTGTAGCAGATCCTTTCTTTACTTTCTTATGCAACATATTCAAAATCTAAAGTATCTCTTCATGGGTCTTCATAATCATTTCATTATCGACCTTGTAGCTTTGAAATTCTCTATGCAAGCTTCTCATAGCTACAAGCTCATGCCTGTCTCTTCTTCCATTAGAATTTGTCTCATCATTTCCCATGTTGACATGAAGACCTATGACCTCCTCTTCATGGATGTAAGATTCCTGATCATATTCTATAAACCTAGTACTTATATAAGAACCAAATTTGTTTTCTTGTACCTCTCATTCCATAAGAAATGTGCATGTAATAATTATTGTTAGAACATGCATAAAATAAAACATTTCATCAATTAGAATACATGTTACTCTTCATATCAATTTAAGAAGAAAAAAAAAATCAATTCAAAATATGATTATTTAACACCTCTATAATGGATATACTCATGGGTCATTCTGAGTTCTAAATGAAAAGTTACAACATTTACAAGTTGCAATTTTCCACACACTTACTGCTACAAAACTTTCTTTATTTCTTTCTAAGAAATTTTAATGCCCAAATCAATATTATGTGTGGGCATGTCTCTTCTTCTTCTCCAGTCCTTTCTAGTGACTTTTTTTTACTAGATCCCCAATGAATCAGGGTCGTTGATATTCAAGCCAAGATGATCTTGGTCATCGATTGGATCCCTTATTCCAACCTCCAAAAACTAATCCAGACCATCAATATGCTCCACTTTGCAAACCTATGAAAATAAATCCTAGCTATTGATCAACTCCAACCTCCCAATGGATGAAAATGAATCTAGACCATTGATCTAATTCATTTTTTGAGCCACCAAAAATGAATCTTGGATGTTGATATGCTCGACCTTTCTAAATAAAAAAAACCTTATAAATTTTTTATTTATTAAAGTGACTTAGGGTCGTTGATTTCGAGATAAAACACGATCTTGGTCATCGATTCATTAAACTCTGCCCAATGCTACAATGACCATTAAAACACAAATTTTGACCTTCAAAGTCAATTTTTTCTCTACGACTCTACATATTGATTCCATTAAACTTTTCTTTGATGGTTGCGAGTAAAATACGAATTGAATATTATCCATCGTCAAAAAATCACATGCCTGATATATTTCCAAGTATCAAATCAATCACATGCTATATGACCATGTCAACCACTATATAAGATTTCCATCTTCAACGATAGCCCAAACTTCACATCAAACGTGAATATCCAATATTTCATTTAAAACCACATTCAATGCAAATAATCGATGTATTGTATACATATATTCCAATATGAGTGATTAAATTCAAAGTTTAAGCGATGGCAAGCACTATATAGTGTCAATGTCGAGTTCATATAATATACCATATGAAATATGCATCGAAAATTTCCAACCCTTTAATTGTAATGCACCACCTTTTCCTATATAGAACCAACGCTTATTATACATATGCAATGGCCTTTGGATTTATATAAAAGTCTTTTATATATGGTAAACAATATCACTATACCTTATTTGCATAAAAATGAATCTGTATAAAATGAATTTTCCCTCTCTTTAAAGTATATCATGTAATTAAAACTCAACCTTTGTGATCAATGCTTGTTGAGATACAATTGATATATGTAAAAGAAAATATTTTAATACCTCATAATATTCTTGTATAAGTATCAATAGAATTTAATGAGTGGAATGTGTGTAAGGTAGATGGTCTTTTGAATTTTTATGAGCAAAACCTTTTTCCTTTATGTGCAATCAAATCAATAGTGAAACTCATAATCAAACCAAATAAGGAAAAATAATCACTGCATAATGTAAATGAGACCATTTTAGCAAAGTTGTAACATTCAATCCTAGGGGATAGTTGAAATTAAACATCATTTCTTTCTCCCTAGGGATCCCACCGATAGATCTATATTTATCAACACCTTATTCATGATAAAAATATTGTTATTATGGTGAGGAGTCCCTATGATCTTGACAAGCAACTAAAATTCACAAGGAATTTCTCTCTAGTATGGGTATGACAATTAACACTAGAAAAATAAAGGTTACATAAATAGACTCCAAACTTCTTGTACCCAGATCTTGTCAGGGACATGCACAAAGAAAAAAAAATGAAGAGAAGACCACTCTGATACCAATGATCCAGATTTATGAGTGGAACAAAATGAATAATAGATTGAATACCATAACATAGAGATACAGAGAACAAAAAAAGATAGCCAGTGAACAATAAATTCTATTGAATAAATATAATAAGTTGAAACTCTAAAATTGCAAAACTAAAACAGCTTGCTTGAATGGTAGTATCTATCTCTGAGAAGAGATGTTGTTTCTATGTGCATCCGTCTGAGAAAAATGATCACAATGATGCTCTAGAGGCATTTTTAATCATGAATTCCAAAACCCTATCCCTAGGAGATGAAACACCAAAATTTATGTGGGAGCTGATGGATACGTTGGTACCTCAACTTTCTAGGGCCGTAACATTTGCATACAACTTTCATTTTAGGCACTTGATATCCCATTGGAAAGGTCTTATCGAGAACTACACATTATGCCATCAAACTATGACTCGACCTATAATTTGACTGTGGAAAGCCAAAAAAACACTATTTAGAGCCCCAAAATGGCCCTGGAAGTATAGAACGATGTACTGACATGAAAAATTCTAAAATACGGAATTTGGATTAGGTGGGAGGCCACCAATATCCACCTGGAAGTTGTGTAGGGATTTAGATAACCCCAAAAGTGTAGAACCCATAATTACAAAGAAGTATAGGAGACCATGTTTGACTAAAACCTATAGGTGGGTGGCCACCAATATCCACCTGGATCAGTTTCCCCAGCTTTATCAGCGAGATCCTTTCTTCACCACCACCTATCAGTTCTTGAGTACAGGCACAAATGCCACCTATTTTCACATTTAGGATGGAATGTTATGCCATCTGGGCCATCTCCGTGTTCCTGCAAGAGAGAATGAAAAGATGATTTATGAGGCTGACTACAGTCGAATGGCATGACATTTTGGCATGGAGAAAACTGTGGTCGTTCTACAGAAACATTTTTATTGGTCAAAAATTTGACAGGACGTCAGCAAGTATATCAAATCTTGCACTGCCTATCCCTTTTCCAAGGCAACCATCAAGAATAAAGGCTTATACACCCCTCTTCCTACTCCCGAGAGGCCTTAGAAATCCATCTCGATGGATTACATGTTAGGCCTTCGATCCACCAAGTAAGGAAATGATTGCATATTTGTGGTGGCTGATTGATTCTCAAAGATGGCCATTCTTAAAGCCTACAAGAAGAGCATCACAATGAGATATACTACCAAGATATTGTTTGAGCGAGTGTGGGTCCATTTTGGGATACCATAGACCATCATCTATGATCGGGAAAACAGGTTCCTCAATACATTTTGGTCGAGTCTCTGGTCATTTCTAGACACCAAGCTCAACAAATCCATTTCCTTCCACCCTCAAACTGATGGCCAAACAAACGTCTTCAATAATATGATTGTGCACATCCTTCGCATGTATAACTCTAAGAATCCATGTACATGGGATGAGATTCTTCCCTATGTTCATCAGAACTACAATAGGGCTCTCCATAGCTCCATTGACCATAGCCCCTTTCATGTGGGGCTATGATTCCAAACCATGGGTCCCATTGAAGTTGCATTGCCTCGTGTAACCACATAGACAGATTCTTCCCATGTTCATTCTGAGGCCAACAAAGGAACTAGATTCATTCAGAAGATTTATCACATGCACCAATAGGTCCATGAGATTTTACAGAAAGCTCATGCTAAGTAAAAGCAATGCCATGATCAACATCAGGTACCACACAAGTTTAAGGTGGGGGACAATGTCTGGTTACATTTGTAGAAAGAACACCTTACAGGGCCCCATAGGAAGCTCTGTCCACTTCGCTATGGGCCTTACACTATCACCAAGTTTGTAGGTGACAATTCTTTTGAGCTCAACTCCCTCCCTTCCTTGGCTTGCACCCAATGTTTAATGTGGACCTCCTCCGAACATATTTTCCACCATTATTGGACACCTCAGAGATCACACAATAGTTGACACCAAAAAATATCAACCTTGACTACATGGAACAAGAATCCACTGATTAGATAGTGGACATACAGATCAAGGGCACTCATCAGCAAAGGATCCAACTTTATCAGGTTATCAAGGTAGGGCAGCTCCTGCACCAAGGCAAGTGGCTCACCTAGAGACAAATGCAATAGAAATTTCCTCACTTGATGGGGCCACTCAATGCAATGGAGACCATTTCTTACTAATGGGGAAGGACTAATCCAGGTGGATATTGGTGGCCACCCACCTATTCCAACTGTTTCATCTTGACAGTTTTTAATTCAAGACGTTCTTCTGTAATTCTTTGTAATTGTGGGTTCTACACTTCCATGGTTGTTTTAAGACCTACCCAGCTTCCAGGTGGATATTGGTGGCCTCCCATCTAATCCAACAGGTTTATTTTGGAATTTTTCATGCCAATACATCCTTTTGTACTTCCAGGGTCGTTTTGGGGCCCTAAACAATGTTTTTTTTTTTTACTTTCCACAGTAAAAATAAAGATGAAGTTAGATTTTTATGGTATAATACGTAGTTCTCGAAAATACCTTTCCAATGGGATACTGCATGCCTAAAACAGAGGTGGTATGCAAAATTTACGACCCTGGGAAATTTAGGTACCAACTTACCCATCGGGGACCTTATAACTTTTTGTGTTTCATCTCCTAGTGTTAGGTTTTTGGATGTCTAGGGTTTTGGCATTCATGAGTAATGTTAGAAAGGCCTCTGGAGCCTCATTGTAATCATTCTTCTCATAGGTATGCACATAACAACCACATCTCTTCTCAGAGATAACTACCACCATTCGAGCAAGTTGTTTTCAGTTCTCCAGTTTTACAGTTTCAACCTATTTTATTTATTCAATATAAGTTATTGTTCATTGGATATTGGTTTTTGTTCTCCATATCTTTGTTTTATTATATTCAGTCTGTTATTCATTTCATTCTGCTCATAAATCCGGATCATTAATATCTTGGAGGAAGTGACTTCATACAAATATATTAAAGTTAATCTTCATCACAAGTTTAACTAGAACAATAGAATTGAGAAAAGGATAAATGGAGATTGGAAATCATGTTATGGATTTCAAAACAATTATAAATTAGTGGATATTTGGATTTGGGACTCCAGACTCTACTTTGAGATTGTTTCCACTCCTATTATCCTTTATGGTTGTGATGTTTGGGGTTGTATCATGTCTATAGAATTGTGGATAAAGATAGAGTAAATTAAAAATAATTTTGTAAGTTATGGTCTTAAAATTAAAGGCACTGCACCAAATCATATCCCCTTCACATAAGTAGGTCATTGCTCCATTGAGAGCATGATTATGACTAGGTACTTAATGTACAAGAATAAGATAAACAAGATGGAAGAAAAGAGACTTCCCAAGGTTTCTTCAAAATCTAGTCAAAACTACATGTGACTCAAGTAGGGTTGGCATAAAGATGCCAGGTATTGGCTAAATCATTGGGTTGTTGAGGAAGAGGTCACTCTACACAATAACGATAATATTAAAATTATTATTACATGCAAATTTAAGGAGAGATTATGGCGTGATAAATAATGATAGAATAAGAGAAATTAAGATACTACAAGGAGGTGACCATTGATTAGAGTAAATGTGGGGTCAAAATGAGTCTCAGAAGAAAATTCCATGTTGATGAGTAGAAATTCAAAACTAATTTAATTTGTGATGATGAGTAGAAATTCAAAACTAATTTAATTTGTGATGATGAGTAGAAATTCAAAACTAATAATCCGTGTTCATGAGATGGAATTCAAAAACTAGTATAGTTTCAAGAAATTCGGTCAACAATAATCGTTGAGTTTGATATATAAAAATCAAAGACAATTTTTTTCTTAAATCCAAAAACGGGTAGGGTATGTACACCTCCATAGAGTTTAGTAGTCAAATTGAGGGGGTCCCTTGTCCCATAAAGGAGTCTCATACACCAATTTTGTGACCTTAAAATTAGATGATTATTATTATTATTTGAAAATATTCAACTACATATAGACATAGCCTTTGTTAAGGTATTTGTAATATAATATCAAAATGTGAAAAACATTATTAAAATACTAAATATAGAGTATTTTACATTATCATTAATTTGAGTCCTTAAAATAGTAAAGATCTCACATTAATTAAAATTATAATGATATCACTTTAAATTATTTATTAAATTATATATAATAGAAAATTAAATTTAAAAAAACATTATTGAAATACTAGAAATATAAAGTATTTTACATTATCACTACTTTTAGTCCTTAAAATAATAAAGCTCACATTAATTAAAATCATAATGAAATCACTTTATATTATTTATTAAATTATATATAATAACAATTCATTTTTTCAAGGAAAGCCTCTTAGCAAATTGTGCTAGTATTTCCCCATATCCATGGATGGTCATTTATCCCTAGTTATGGGACATTGAGTGAGGCCCAACAATCTCAACATCAATAGCACTCATCCACTTGAGCTATATAATATAAAATTAATATGTCATGTACATATAACATAACTAACTAATATAATAATATTGTATAGTATTATATTATTTATTGTGTGTGCAAGTAGATATAAATATTTTATTATTATTTTTAACTTTCATCTCATAACTCTATACTAACCCAGCTTATTTAGAAATTATCATTAATGAGACAATGTAGATTAATCTTCACTAGATAATATCTCTAACACTTTTAGTATTTTAATATTTTCTTTAAGAGGTCCATTTTAATCCCCAAATAAACTTTAATTACAACCCTATTTCAAAAAATAAAAAAACATGTATATTGTCTAACTACAATAAAGAAGAAAATCAACATTGCTTTTTAATAAGAACAAACTCTCACAAATTCTATAGTGAAATGGAGATTCCATAGTGAAATAGATACATTGGATAATTCCTAAAAGGGATTAAGTTAAAATAATTTATGATATTAAAAGGGGGAAGATAAAAACTACTTTATGCTATCCATAAAACTACATTAAATGTCAATTTCAAAATATTAATTACAATATGACTTTCCAACCTTTTAACTCATGGTCATTTAGTAACACTATTTTTAAAACACCAAAATAAAATTTTAAAACAATTAATTGTTTTTTTAAATAAGGAAATTAATGTTGGGATTAATAAAATTTGCAATTTTTTTGGGTGGCAAAATTGGAAGAATTGGCTTATAGGGACCATTTTAGCAGCAAATCCCAATCACAACCATTTTGAGGAAGAAATTGGCACATTTTGGGGTAAAAAATTTGAAATCTTATCGTACATCTCCTCGACCCTATTTTACTCATCCCAAAGCCCATTTGTGTGAAGTTCTATCCTAGGGGTCGTCTACCATTCTAGCCTTATCACAACAAACCAACACATGTCCACTTTGAGGGAATTGAATCAAGATGGGGAGGATAACCAACATGTCATGCTGCCCAACCACAATTTTGTGTCATATTTTTATAGGTTCAAATCTGGAAGGGGGTAGAGTATGTACACCTACGCAGACTTTAGTAGTCAAATCACTACGTGAAAGGGGTCCCTTGTCCCATAAACAAAGGGGTTTCATACACCAATTTGGTGTGTATCTTGCATGTGACCTTAAAATTAGATTATTGTTATTGTTATTGTTATTATTATTTGACCATAAACAAGGGGGTCTCATACACCGATTTGGTGTCTAGCTTAGCAATGACCATTTTATTATTATTTGACAATATTATCTGCATATAAATTAGCTTTATATTTGGTTAATATATTGATAATATCATATAGAAATATGAAAAACATTATTGGAAGCGTTTGGCTTGTAAAAACAAAAAAAAACAAAAAATATTTATAAATATATTTTAGAGACCATTTAAAGGTAGTTTTTAATTGGAGAGTTATTTTTTTAAGTTAATAAACATTTCACTTTGTAGAAAAAAAAATAAAAATTGAAATGTGGATTAGCTATTAATGTTGATTAATACTTCAAACAGGGGATAACTTCTTAGCTTATAAATAACAACACATAGCTGGATATACACATCAAATAAGGTTTCGTGAGAAGCTCAGGGTAACACTAAATTTTGAAGTGTCACCCATTCACATAGGTTGGAGAGGATGTTCACAACATTGGAAGTAATGGAGGCTCTTCCAAATCTTCCTAGTGATATTCAATGAGAGGTTTTCCTGAGAGTTCCTTACAAATTACACAATACGTTCAAGGCCATGTGCGGTATCTGGGAGGCAATGTTGAGTACTCCCCAATTCTTTGATGATAGAAGGACCTATGGGAAGAATTAATAGTCGATATGTCTGATTTAATCAGATCCACTGTATACCTTTGATGGACACAGCATTATAATAATCGTATACGACCCTCTCGAGGTCATGAGGAAAGAGATATACCATTTTCCTATGAACATGAAACTTGTCTTTATTGGAGGATGTTTTGACCAAATGAACAATTGGCCAAGGCTCATGAAGCTTGTCTTCACTTATTATTTTCCTTGTGGTTGGTATGTATCAAGATATCTTATCACATAGGGATTGGAGGCAAAAATTGTGACATAAAGAAGAACAATTTCCTCACATTAGGCTTCATGAGAAATATCTTTTCAATTAATACATGAGGATGGATATTTTAGACATTAATGATAAAACTATTTATACATAATTTTTTTGTTTTTCACCTATTAATTCTACCATTTAGAATAAAAACAATTTAGATAAAAAAAATTCCACACAATAGCTTAGAACATGATATTTACATTTTTAGAAATGAAGGCAGTGTTCTATTGCTGGGAGATTTTAATGTTACAATAGGAACTAACCAAACTATATATGAAGCCATGATTCCAACCCTGATCCTATATGTCTAGATGTTGACCTTGTTTTAGCGAGTAGATACAAAAGAAAATTGGTTGAGAATCCACTTCATTCCAAGCTAATCAAGCTCTGTAATTCTCAAAATCTAATAATTTTCAATGGTCTAATGATGTCGCCAAAATAAACCTAGATGACATGTATTCGTAGGCTTGGTAGCAATGTTATAGATAATGTAATATCACATATCTCCATATACAACCAAATAGTAAATTTTGACATTTTAAATGACCATGATCTTGACTCAGATAATTGACCCTTAACCCTAACTCCAAATTATCCTAATATGTAAATTGTAATGGATATTCCACTAGAATAGTTCGTCACAATAGATCTTATACTATTATGAAATCTTAGATTATGAAATTTATTTCCTTGGATCCAAGCTTAGTTATTATTAGCATATTTCTTATATTTATGAAAATAATTGAAGATGAAAATGAAAAAAATGAGAAAAATAACAGACAATCTACACATAAATGAACCCAAGATATGTAATGGGAAACACAATATGAGAAAAAACCTAGCTAGAATGTGAATTCTATGCTATGCTCTATTTTCTCTAGTTATGAAAATGCAAATACAATGAAAAAGGCACTCATTGTGTAGTTGTATTTGACATTGTGTCATGTAAGGTTGCTACAAAATATTTCCTTCCTTTCTTATTCTCTAAAAGTACCACTTCTAAATGATCTTCTCAATTATGGATTAAATATAATGATAAATAATGTATCCCCTTTCTCCTCCTAGCCTCTTAGTACTTAACATAGCCTGATAGCCATCTAGGGTAAGGGTTTTGACTTCGTAAACCCTTAATTAGTGATTACATTTGAAACTTCTAGAGTCTTATTGAAATTACACATATGGATAGCCCCATATGTGTGAGTAATAGGGGGATAACATTGCATCCACTCATACCATGGTGGTCAATAAGGTCGGTCAATTTGCGGGATACACAACTTTTTCATACAAGCTCCAATTAAGGCGATGTTTACACCATTGGAAAGGTTTTACTGTATAGATCAACGTTGAGGGTGTGTGCATAAGTTTCAGATGATGTAACCCCAAAAATTTTATTTATTTCCTCAAAATGGATCTAGAATACTCTAGACACCAAACCCAATTTTCCAAACTAGGCCCTACCACTAAACTAGGACCAGACTAGGTTACATGGAATTATTCTAGAAAAGAATATCAATGTATGGATAGAAAGACACGAAAAAATATATAAGGTCCAAGATAGATTTAGGAGTTATCATTCAACTATGGACAACCTTTTTATGATTAGTATCATTGTGGAGGAGTTTAACACTAATAAAGCCAATCTCCTACTTTGTTTCATTGACTTTAGAAAAAACATTTGAAACAACTCCCATAACTAATCATTAGAATATATTAGAAGAGATCAAAGTTCCTTTCGAGTTGAGAGCTATTGTGATAAGGATAAAAAATAATATTATTGGAAATTTCAGGAACACCAAGTGTCAGTCAATAGAAATTAATTGTAATATAGGAGTTAAGAAAGGTTTCCCCTTGTCCCCTCCCCTTTTGGCATATATGTCAACAGGTTAGAGGGATTTTTGGAAGAAGCAGGATGTCTTGGCATGTCTCTAGTTGGAACAGTCATCATCCTTATTCTTCAAGTAACAATATTGTTCTTATGGTGAGGAGTCCCTATGATCTTGACAAGAAACTAATAATTCTCAAGGAATTTTTCTCTAGTATAGGTGTTACTATTAACATTAAAAAAACAAAGTTTATGGTAATCAAATCCAAAATGATCACTTACACTAATTTCATGTATGAAATTAATAGCTTGGAGGAAGTGAATTCATACAAATATCTTAATGTTAATCTTCATCAAAATTTTAACTAGAACAATAGAATTGAGAAAAGGATAAATGGAGATTGAAAAGAATGTTATGGATTTCAAAACAATTGTAAATTAGTGGAGATATGGATTTGGTACTTGAGACTCTATTTTGAGATTGTTTCCTCTACTATTATCCTTTATGGTTGTGATGTTTGGGGTTGTATCATGTCTATAGAATTGTGGATAAAGATAGAGTAAATTAAAAATCATTTTGTAAGTTATGGTTTTACAATTAAAGGCATTGCACCCAATGATATCCCCTTCACATAAGTAGGTCATTGTTCCATTGAGAGCATGATTATGACTAGGTACGCAATGTACAAGAACAAGATAAACAACATGGAAGAAAAGAGACTTCCCGACACACACCCCCCTTTCTCCCCTCGATGCTATGTGACCTCCTGATCTCGGATCTTCAAAATCCTCGAACCGATTTGGTTCTTTGGGCCTTCAACAGACCCTAAAAAATTAATACACACACAGGTCCCCTTGATATTACCTGCAATTTCAGACTACCTGCAAATATTCTCTCGAGCGCTTGGCAACACCAATTATGGGTACTAGTTTTGCACTAGACTCTTTCTCCTCTGTGAGTGCGGGCTATAACCTTGGGCCAATCCCTTCACCACTTTGGGCTCTGACGATATTGTAACCTCCTTCTCTATTTCCTCCTGAAACACCTTTCTCCAAATTCGCAGGTCTTTCTCACGTGTCTCCCTGGATTTGGCAGTCCAGCTGCACTTCAGGTTTCGTGACTTTGCGAAATTTCACACCTACTCCACGCTCACTTTCTCCATACCTCTAAATCCTGGATTCTCTAATCCACTACCACGTGTCTCCTCATAGCCAATGGTTAAGATTCGCCTCGCAATTTCATGACTCCGATGACCCCACTTCTCAACACTTCAAAATGCTCCAAGTTCTGAAATGTCGAAACACCTCGCCACTAGCTTTCGTGCAAATTTTCTGAGATCTGATGGTCTAGAATGATCCCAATCCCTCCTGGATGGATCTCTCTTTGCTGGTTCTAGGAAAACTCAAATTACTCCTCCTTTTGAAGCTATCTCACCACTCTTCCTCCTGAAATTTGTTCTTCTTCAAACTTTTGCCTCCTTCGAATATTCTCTTCCTTAGTCAAAATTTTATCCCATTCATGCCTTACAACAAGCCTTCCTCTACAACTTATCCTTTCTGTGGACAACTTCCGCTACTCCCTCTGAGCTATCATTATCCCATCAAAAACCTCTATCGGGAAACAATACAAATCTTTATACAAGAGGGGCTCTTCGAGCTCTTCGCTCCAACTACTCTAGAGCTATCCTATCGAATTAAAAGCTATCAATTACTAGAATTTATTACAATAAATATTTGTGACAGACAAATAAGATCGAATGTATTGAATCCATACTGCACTCATCTTCATTAAAAGAAAATATATTCTCCAATGTCCTTAAGAAATCATCCATCTCTACAACATTAAATATGTTCGTTAATTACAATCCCTTTTCAAAAGATTTGCGTGATACATCTTCTTCAAAATTTAAAATTCTTCAAAATGTGCACTAGTGCGCCCAACTGTCCTCCACTCATTCTTTGTTGGCGATGCTCTTGAATCATACTTCTTTGGATGAAAAATTCATGGAATCATGTCCATGAGAGCCTGCACTGACTTTTCATGCTTCTAGATATTTGTTTCTCTTACCCAACTGGCATCTTCTTTTGGGCGTCCCTTCCATTTTACCAAATACTCAAAATATGTTTTCCTTTTGGTCTTCTTACCAACTCATCGATCTACGATCTTCTCCATATGTGTATTTTCCACTACAAGCATATTCTTTTTCAACTGGATCTCCTTCTGATCTCCAGGTCCTCTGGTTCCATCTTCCGTGTAAGGATACAGGTCTACAATGCTGAATATGGGCGATATACCCACATCTTCTGGCAGCTCTATGTCACAAGAATTCTCACCAATTTTTCCTAGAATTTTGCATGGTCCTATCTTCTTCAACTTTAGTTTATTATATGTTTCCCTTGGGAACCTCTCCTTCCTAAGATGTTCTAGAACTTTCTCCCCAACTTAAAATTGATTTTTCCTCCTATGTTGATCAACTTTGCATTTATATTCACTGCTTATCCTTTTCAACTGCTCTTTAATCTAAATATGAAGCTTCTTCATTTCTTTAGTGAAGTCTTCGACTGCAGCACTTCTAAATTCACTCTGCTCCAGGTCTCTTAAATATGACACTCCCCTCGAATTCATTCCATATACTATCTGAAATGGACTCTTTCCGGTACTTTTGTTCACTGAGTCATTGTATACAAACTTTGCTTGTGCTAGAATCTAATCCCATTAGCTATAATGTTCAATGACCAAAATTCTCAACAAATCTCTTTATTAGCACATAAACCTATCAAAGATTTGTGAGTTGTGGTTTCTAACTAGGTCTGTATTTTTTCCCGGTTTTTTTTTCCTTCTTTTTACAGACCGACCGTAAGTTTTCCTCTCGGCTTGTAGTTTTCTGCTATTTGTTTTCACCCATTTGATAGACCTTGTTTTCCTTAGTAGATTTCCTAAGAAACATTGGCTATAAGTCCTTTTTTTTTTCCCAAAATCGATCACTTCTCTCCTTGCCTTTGTCGTTGATCCATTGTTCTCCCGAGCCTTTAACCAGTTATCCAAGTAATTGTTCACAGGCTGCAATCGCAAGAAACAAGTGCAACACTTAAAGCGATCAAATGTGGATTCAAATCAAGCAATAGAGAAATATCAGTTTTAGTGGCAGGGATCCATCAGATAAATTAGAACGACGACCATCGGCTAATCAGGACCATATATTTGCATGAAGAATAGCGTCAGACAAAGTTGTGAAATCACGATTTCATCCTAGTCGTTGATCCTGTGAAGAACACATGGCGTGAGATTAGTGTTTCTTTGACTCACAGGATGGATTGATCAAAGGGCCGAGTCATGAGAACTCACAAAACGCGAGGTTGCGAAATGATCTAGGCTGTCTATTTCAGAAGGGCACATGGCACATGATCCGAGCCAAGGAGAAAGTCTTCCTGGGATGGTCGAGATCAGAAGTGTCGATGGTATGAGGTCCCAAAATGCTGATGTGATTTCGACCATCTGATCAAAGGGGACGCGTGGCACTCGATCTGAGGGATCACAATTTTGCGACTCAGAGTTCTGAGCATGGAAAGCAGCATGAGTTCGCGAAACGCGACATCGCGACGCACCTAAGAATTAAGCCAATAGTCACAGCTTGGGGTCATATGGAAGGTGGGGTCAAGAGAAAGAAAAGTGCCCATTCAATCAATAGGCGACTAAATTTGGTTAGGGATATGATCATGGTCGTCCATTTTAAAACAAAATCAACCTCCGATCTCAAAGGTCATTTCGCGATTTCAGGCATCACAATGTTGAAGACAAGTTGAAGTGAAAACTCCTGAAAGGTGAAGTCCCGACAGTGCCTTTGAATGAATGCTCTAGGTCATGGCCCAAGTTCACATGCAATATTGGAGCAATGGAGAGGAGCCACACCAAAAAGCTGAGAGCGCCTATGTTGAGTGCAAAAGAGAAGTAGCATGGTTCGAGGCACCGAGATTGTTTTGAAGAAGTCATGGGCATCACCTAGAGCATTCATGAGTGTCATGGCTCTTCCTGATCTCGATGAAAGTAGTTAATGAGAATGGAGTGTGGTGGTTGAAACCTTGTATCACCCCATTAATGGAAATCATGGAAGAATGGTCGTGGCAACAGACTGACAACCTAGAGCTCCTTTGTACATTTATTTTTGTGCAAGCCCATATTGTCTTAAATTTGCGTCTGACAGAAGAATGCAAGTGCAATTAGGTAGAAGGAGACAAACATGCCAAGCATTGAATGTAATGACTGGAGTGCATTTCTGTAGAGAGAAATTTTATTTGAGTATAAATACTCTGTTTTGATATTTTGTTAAGGTCGATGGTTGAGTGAGGCTCCCGATTTGTAAATTTTTAATGAACACTCTGGTTCTTTGGTTATGTGTATGCATTGGAGAATTATTGTTTAATGTAAGTCAACCTCTTTTCATAACTCTTTAAACAACTATGTTAAAACACTCGGGCATGGGTGATCTAGTCGAGGGTAGTTACGTTTTTGTGATGTATGTTTGATCACAGTAACATAGCCACCAATTTTAATCATCTTAGTGTGTCCCCTTTTCCCTCTGATACTAAGAGCTCAGGCATGGATGATCTAGTTGGGTCATTGTGACTATATTGTAATATATTTTTTATTGCATTGTTGTTATAGCGTTTTCGGTGTCCTAAAATTGAGAATTCAAGAGGATCTTTCATTCTAAACTTTTCCTCCTTAGGCTGATGGAAGACATGATGTCCATGATAGATCTCTTCACTCTCCTCACGATCTTCCCCATACTCACCATTATACCCAATATAATGACTGAGGTTAGATCAAGACCTCACATGTTGGTGCTTCCCAACCTAGTTTTCTGAGTTAAAGCGATATAATTCTGAGTCTGCGTCCATTAGACCACCAATAAATCTATTCATTGTGACATAAAATTCTGATGGGTATCGGGCTTACTTATACAAAAATATAGAGGTGACTTCTGGTGCTAACATTTTTGGCACCGTTGCCGGGGACAAAATTGAATATTTTCTGTGGGATTGAACGACAAAGATGACTAGTTTTGAAGGTGCATCAGAACTTGGTACATAAAATATTTCAACTATTCACCTGGTGAGTCCACTGAGGTGAATCTGCTGGAGACTCCACTATTTCAGTTGTGGCTTCCAGAAGAAGACATTCAAGGTCTACTCCACATCTTCCTTTATCAACACCCGAAGATGACCCAGATAAAATTGTCAAAAAGGGAAAGGCCCTCCGAGAAGATACTTCTATTGTTGAACCAGGTATTTCTGATGATTATCACTATCCTACTATAGAAAATATGATATATGCTTCTTGATTTCCTATTATACCATCTGTTGGAGTTTCCCGAAGTTTAAATTTTGGGAGTGTCCCTGTTGAGTTTTCCCCTCCTGGTTTGGTATTGGAGGGAGAAATATTTGTCACTCCTCTCTCCCCTAAAGTTTCTCCTTGGTATAGACCTTGGAAGATTTTCCTACTCGAGGTTTTACTACTCCTCTTGTTATAGTTACTGATTTTGCAGAAAGGGAAACTTCTTTTCCCTCAAGCCCTGTATCCTTTTCTCCAAATCCTCTGTTGTTTCCCTTTCTTCCTGGAATCTTAGTTCCAGTCTCCCCTATTCGAACCCCTTCCCCTCCTAGTTCTCCTCCACCTCATATCATGACGGAGGGTGTTAATCCCCCCAGAAACAGAATGGATTCCATAGTAGCTACAATATATTCCCCTCTAGTCTTACCTTAGCCCATGAATGATCTCCCTGTTGGAGATTACCTAAAGTATATGCCCAAATTCACGAGAGAGGAAGACATCACTGTTGAAGAGCACCTGGATGCTTTCTACAGTTATGCAAACAATCTGAATATTGAAAATGAGGACATCTAGATGAGAGTCTTTGTCCAGAGTCTTGATGGTGAGGCTAGGAAATTGTTCTAAGGGTTGAATCCTGGATCCATTACTAGGATTGAGGCCCTAGATGATGTTTTCCTGAGGCAATGGGGGGACAAAAAAAACTCTTTGTATTATATCACCAAGTTTGAGTCACTGAAAATAAAAGAGGGAGAATCTGTCTCCGACTTCTCCAAAAGATTCAATAAAATGTACAATAAGATCCCTGTTGAGATAAAGCCTAAAGAAGCCTCTGCCAAAATCACTTATTCTAGTGCTCTTGACCCTGATTTATGCCTCCTATTGAGAGAAAGAAGAGCTACTTCCCTGGCTCATATGCAAGATGCAGCCCTGGAGGTAGAATCCAATGTGTTAGCAGTTGACAGACTAAGGAACAAAGCCGACAGAGATAGATGTGGTTCAAGGGGAATATCTGAGGCCTCAACCTCTAGTTCTTTTGCATCTCACCCTAAAGTAGATGAATTAACCAAGATGGTGAAGTCCTTGACTGCAGAAATGGAGAAGATGAGATTCAAAGGGAAGTAGGGTTACAAAGATGCCCAAAACAATGATAACAGAGGAAACTTCAGGAGACCCAATAACACCCCTCAAATACTCTCAAGAGAACCCAGAAGAAGAGATAGGGATGATAAGAAAATTCAAACCGCTCTCCAAAATAACCTTGTTGCTAAGGAAGGAGAGGAGGAAGGACTTGACCCAAAAATCCACTGTCTCGGAGACACCTCCTCTCTCCCTCATTTGACTCAATCAACATACAAGGAGTCTCTCATGGAAATTCATCTAAATGAGTTGAGAAAGGTAGACAAAGATAGTGGAAGCCAAAATAGATATAGTCTGAGATCCAGTAAGAAAGAAGGAACACTTGATGTTATCGAGCAGCCTATTAGAGAAGATAAGCTTGCTAAAGATGTAGAAGACAACAAAAAAGGTAATAAAGTGCTAACCACCTCTCCAGTGGTCAAAACCCTTGTTCCGGATGTAAAAGAAATTCCAAAGCTCACATCCCCTTTTAATTTTGAGCATGAAATTAAGAAAATTAGGATCCTTGTACCCCTCTCTGAGTTGGTCAAGCATGAATATTTCAAAAGGATCCTATCCAAGCTATTGCAATTCGAGCCCTCATTTCATCCCTCCAACCCAATCAATTTGCAAGATGAAAATCCAGCAGTCATCCTAGGTCCTATGGTATAAGACAGGGATGATTCATCCCCTCCCTTCTATACCTCATTGAACATACATGACAAGGTGTTGCATAATTGTCTGATGGATTCATAGGAATCCCATAATCTCATGCCCAAAACTTTCATGGAAGAAATAGGAATAGAAATCACAAAAGCATATCATGATTTGTATTCTTTTGATTATAGGAAAGTGTAATGTCTTAGGGTCATCAAAGATCTAGTCGTGACCTTGTTTCAGCTTCCCATGAAAAGTGTGGTCATGGAAATTGTGGTAGATGATGGTCCCCCCAAGTTTGGCATGTTGTTGTCAAGATCATGGATAAAGAGACTTGGGGGAACCTTGCAAATGGACCTCAGACATGCCACTATTCCTATGTTTGGGGGGGGGAGCATAGAAGACTGTACAGAGAAGATCAATTGGCCTATATCATTAGTGATGAAAAAAACCCCACCAACCATCCTATATTCGCGCTTGACATCGATTTGGGATCCAGTTTATTATAGCTCACTGGCGCTCCTAAGCCTCCTTTTAAACTCATAAAGCATCCCACCACTTCTCCTGAAGCTTCCCCTTCCATTGAACCTATTTGGAAAATGTTCTTTGACGAAGCCTTTTCCAGGTAGAGTGTTGGTGTTGGAGTGGTTTTCATATCACCATCCCAAGAGACCATAAATTTTTCCTACAAGCTAGAGTTTGAAGCTACCAATAATGTAGCAGAGTATGAAGCTCTTGTATTGGGTTTGAGGGTTGCAAAAGACATGGGAATCAAAGAGATATTTATGTTTGGGGATGTCGAGCTAGTTGTAAATAAGGTCAGAAAGTTGTACCAAGACAAGCATCCAAGGCTCAGATATTATAGGAATGAAGTGTGGGATTTTATTGATAGTTTTTTCTTGGCTTTAAACACTTCATTCATTCTTAGAGAGGAGAATACAGTGGTTGATTCTTTGGCTGTTTCGGCAGGCGATTTCAGATCCCCTCTACTGGCCAAGCTCGGATATGATATAGAAGTAAAATATAGATCCTATATACCTGAAAATGTCAAGAAATGGAAGGTTTTTGAGGATGATATTGAGATCAAGAGGTTCCTGGAGGCTGTTGATGAATTTTCTGCATTACACATAGATTAGGATCATGATTCTCAAAGTAACCCACATGCTGATGTATTTTTAAAGAAAATCACTAATCATCATATTGTGTAGTTACCGATCAATCACATTCTGAAGGGACTAGTTCCTTTGGAAAAGATATTTGGCAGTAATGATGTGGAAGTGAAATCTTAGAAGCCGATTGATGATGTTGACATAGCCGAATGCAACATTGCCATAGAAGAGGATCCAGAATTCATCAAGCTGTCAAGCAGCCTGTCAAGGAATCAAAGGGCCAGGTATGCTAAGGTATTAAATGAATTCACCAATGTGTTCACATGGATGTATGAAGACATCAAAACATATGACACATGCTTCATCGAGCATAAGATTCCACTGAAGGAGGAGGCCAAACCATTTAGGCAGAAATTGAGACAAATTAATCCTATGTTGTTTCCTATCATGGATAGAGAGGTAAAGAAGTTGATGGATGCCCAGATCATCGTGCCATTGAGATATTTAGAGTGGGTGGCCAACTTGGTCCCAGTGAGAAAGAAGAATGGGGAAATCAGACTTTTTGTTGATTTCAGGAACCTAAAAAAGAGATCAATGAAAGACAATTACCCCTTACCGAAAATGGAACACATATTACAAAGGGTAACTGGCGCATCAAGGCTATCCATGATTGAGGACTTCTTGGGATACAATCATATCTCAGTCCTACCTAAGGACAGAGAAAAAACAACCTTCACCACTCCTTGGGGTACATTCATGTATGCCAAAATGCCCTTTGGTTTGATGAATGCAGGGGCATCCTTTCATAGAGCCATGGATATCACTTTCATTGGAGAAAAGGAAAAGTTTGTGGTCGTCTATATAGATGAAATTGCAGTCTTCTCCATATCAGATAGAGAGAACTGTGAGCATTTGAAAAGGGTTTTCCTGAAGTGCAGGAAATTTGGTCTCTCCTTAAATCCCAAGAAGCCTTTTTTTTCCATGAAGGAGGGAAAATTTTTGGGCCATGCAGTATCAGTTGAGGGAGTCAGGATTGACCCCAGCAAATTTGAAGCAATCCAAACCTTATCACTCCTGAGATCTAGGAAAGAAGTCTAGTCTTTCTCGGGAAAAAATAATTTTTTGAGGAGGTTTGTTTCCAACTTTGTTGAGATGGTAAAGCTTATAACAACCATGTTGAGGAAAGGAAATGAAGTCAAATGGACTGCCAAGTCTCAAAAATCCTTTGATCAGATAATGAAGGCCTTGAATGAAGCAACTGTGCTTATTATTCCTGATTACTCAAATGATTTCCTCATTTTTTCATTTTCTTCGTTTGACATTGTAGCGACTGTTCTGTTGCAAAAAAATGGTGATGGGTTGGAGAAACCCATCTCCTTTTTTAGTTGGGCATTGAGAGATTCTGAGGTGAAATATGACATCATGGAGAAGCAGGCCTACACTTTGGTTAAAGCTCTCAAAACTTTCAGAGTCTATGTCTTGCAATCAAAAGTCATCGCATACGTCCCTTTAGCCGTCGTTAAGGAAATTCTCATTCATCCAGACATAGATGGTAGGAGGAGCTGATGGATTTCAAAAATCCTTGAATTTGATCTAGAAATCAAGCCCACCAAATTGATCAAAGGTCAAGGTTTAGCCAGACTACTGGATGAATCTAATTGCAAAGCTTTGGGGGTAAATTTCGTCAATAATCGCTCAAAAAATCAGTAGGCTGAGTTGTCCGATACAAATGCTCAGGTAGACCCCCCATTAGTAGGATGTCCTTGGTACAAGGATGTCATATATTTTTTATAGAAATTGCAGCCTCTTTATGGCATGCAAAGGAACAAGGCAAGAGATTTAAATCTCAAAGAAATTAAATATTGGAAAGACCCCCTCGGGATGATTTTGAGATGTTTAGACCCACAAGAAGCACAAAATATTATGTCTGACTTTCAAAACATTCTATGTGGAGGACATCACTTCTGGAGAGGAAAGGTCCACAAAATTCTTAGGGCTGGATATTTCTAACCTACTCTATTCACTGATGTTTGCACAAAAGTTAGAGCCTGCGTTAAATGTCAAAGATTCTCCAAAAAGAAGAAGCTAAAGTACCTTCCATTGAAACCTGTGCTTTCGTCAGGGACCTTCCAGTAGTGGGGCCTAGACTTCATTAGAGAAATTCATCCTACATCCAATGGTCATCACAGATGGATCCTGACTGCCACATATTAGTTTACCAAGTGGATAGAAGCTATTCCCACAAGGAGTGATTCTCACAGGGTGATCATCGGTTTCCTGGAGGATATCATAGAAAGGATTGGTTGCCTGAGAAGAATCATCACGAATAACACAACGTCTTTCAAAGTTGAACCATTGATCCATTTCTGTGAGCAGTTTGGAATAAAGTTGATTCACTCTACCTCATACTGCCCCCAAGGAAATGGACTGGCAGAGTCCTCTAAAAAAAGCCTCATCAAAATCATTAAAATACTGTTAGAGGATAACAAGAAAGCATGGGATTCAAACCTCAAGTTTACTCTATGGGATGATAGAGTGACAACGGAAATATCTCTTGGTGTCTCTCTGTTCTAGCTTGTATATGGAACTGAAGCAATTTTTCCCTCTTAGATGGCCTTGCCTGTGGCGAAATTCTTCCAAGACTTCCATGGAGAGCCTGGTGAAATGATCAGTAGAATTCATCAACTAGTGGAAGTGCAAAAAACTAGAGAGCAGGTGATGGACAAAGTGCAACATCGTCAACAGAAGCTCAGACAGGCTTTTGACAGGAAGGTGAGAAAAGAGGATTTCCTGCTGGGAGATCTAGTATTGAAATGGGATGCACCCAAGTAGGACAGAGGCAAGAATACCAAATTTGAGGCCTTGTGGATTGGACCCTTTCTTAGAGATTTCCAAACAACACTTACAGGTTGCAGAATTTGGAGGGTGATGAAGTGTTTGGTGGCCCAGTAAATTTCCACTTCCTAAAAACGTTTTTTATTTAAAGCTACAATCAGCGTCTCACCATTGTAAATACCATCTCTATTTAATGTTTATTTTATTTAATTTTAATATGAGACTCCATAACCCAAAGGAAGCAACTGGATTTGCACATTAAAAGGTAGCTCGTAGGGAGCGTGCCATCCCCTATGGAGCCAAATGTTAGCACATAAACCTATCAAATATTTGTGAGTTGTGGTTTCTATCTAGGTCCGTATTTTTGCCCTTTTTTTTCCTCCTTTTTTGCAGACCGACCGTAAGTTTTCCTCTCGACTTGTAGTTTTCTGCTATTCGTTTTCACCCATTTGACAGTGATCCGTAGGATCTTTTAACTGATTATGGTTGAGTTTTACTTGCATGAATTAATTAACCATTTTGAGAAATTATTGAAAGAATGAGGAAAGAAGAGGATTATGCCATTCAAATACACATATGCAGATATGAAATAAATAAATGACAGCAAA
>SNQJ01S0049833.1:32434-46962 GCA_010110895.2 Picea sitchensis | reverse complement strand
CCAATTTTTAACATAGAAACCAATGACCAATAATGGGGTGCCACGTGGCAGCCCTTGACTGGGCCACGTGGCACCCTTACCAACCAGTTGAAACGTGCCACGTGTCGGCCTGTCATTGGCCCACGTGTGTGCCACATCAGCCCGCCGTACCGCCACCTGTCATGCTGCATCAGCCCGTCCGTATGCCCTGTCAGCCTGCCACGTCACTGGATGACATCATCCTGCCACGTGTCACCCTGTGAGTGGTGACACGTGTCACCTCATAATTGGTCCGAGCGTACGCCAAATGTGCCAAATCCACTTGACACGTGTCGCGTCCTGGTGATGCCACGTGTCCTCTGTACGGTCTGCCATGTGTCGCCTCCTGGTTATCCCACGTCAGCTGTACGGACATGCCACATCAGCTGTACGGCCCTGCCACGTGGACTGTACGGACTATACAGTCATCCCCCTTTTTTGCCTGTTTGACTTTTCAGACAGAACGCGATATCTTCTCCATACGGACTCCGTTTGACGAAGTAAATATACCACCGGAATCAGGAAGACGAGACGGACGCAATGGCATAGGTTTCGTCGCATTCCGAGCACTTTCATTTTTGAGCATTTTTCAAGCCCTATCAGGCTTCTGGATCCGTTTTCGAATCAGACAGACCTTGTTTTCCTTCGCAGATTTCCTGAGAAATATCGGCCATAAGTCTTTTTGTTTTTTTACAAAATCAATCACTTCTCTCTTCGCCTTTGTCGTTGATCCATTGTTATCCAAAGCCTTTAGCCAGTTATCCAAGTAATTTTTCAGAGGCCACAGTCATGAGCACCAAGCGCATCACTTAAAGCAATGAAATGTGGATTCAAATCAAGCGAGCGAGAAAGATCAGTTTTAGCGGAGGGGATCCATCAGATAAATCAGATCAACAACCATCAGATGATCAGGACCATACAGTTTCACAAAGAATAGCATCAGGCAGAGTTGTGAAATCAGGATGTCATCCTAGTCATTGAACCTATGAAGAACATATGGCATGAGATTAGCATTTCGTTGACTCGCAGGATGGAGCGATCAAAGGGACAAGTCATGAGAACTCATGAAACACGAGGTCACGAAATGATCTAGGCTGTCTATTTCAGAACGGCATGTGGCGTAGGATCTGAGCCAAGGAGAAAGTTTTCCTGGGAGGGTCGAGGTGAGAAGTGTCGATGGTATGAGGTCCCAAAATGATGATGTGATTTAGGTCGTCTGATCAAAGGGAATGCATGGAATCCAATCTAAGGGATCGTGATTTCGTGACTCAGAGGTCTGAGCATGGAAAGAAGCATGAGTACACGAAATGCGAAATCACGATGCGCCTAAGAATTAAGCCAACGGTCACATCTCGGGGTCATATGGAAGGTGGGGTCAAGAGAAATAAAATTTCCCATTCAATTAGCGGGAAGCTAAAGTCGGTTAGGGAGATTATCATGGCCGTCCATTTTAAATAAAAAATGACCACCGATCTCAAAGGTTGTCTCGTGATTTTGGGCATCACGACGTTGAAGACAAGTTGAAGTGAAAAATCTCGAAAGGTGAAGTCCTAAAAATGCCTTTGAACGAAAGCTCCAGGTCATGGCCCAAGGTCACATGCAATATTGGAGAAATGGAGAGGAGCCACACCAAAAATCCGAGAGCGCATGTTGAGTGCAGAAGAGAAGTAGCATGGTTCGAGGTGCCAAGATCATTTTGAAGAAGTGATGTGCATCTCCTAGAGAATTCATGAGTGTCAGGGCTCTTCCTGATCCTGATGAAAGTAGTTAATGAAAATGGGTGGTGGTGGTTGAAACCGCATATCACCCCATTAATGGAAATCATGGAAGAATGGTCATGGCGATAGACTGACAACCTAGAGCTCCTCTGTAGATGTATTTTCCTGCAAGCCCATACTGTCTTAAATTTGTGTCTGATAGAAGAATGCAAGTGCAATCAGGAAGAAGGAGATGAAGACGCCAAGTATTGGATGTAATGACCAGAGTGCATTTATGTAGGGAGCAAGTTTCTTTGAGTATAAATACTCAGTTTTGATATTTTGTTAAGGTCGATGGTTGAGCGAGGCTCCCGATATGTAAAGTTTTAATGAAAACTCTGGTTCTCTAGTTATGTGTATGCATTGGATACTTCTTGTTTAATGTAAGTCAACCTCTTTTCATAACTCTGTAAACAACTGTGTTTAAACACTCGGGCATGGGTGATCAAGTCGAGGGTAGTTACATTTTTGTGATGTATGTTTGATCATAGTAACATAGCCACCATTTTTAATTTGCTTCTTGTGTCACCTTTTCCCTCTGATATTGAGAGCTCGGGCATGGATGATCCAGTCGGGTTGTTGTGACTGTATTGTAATGTATGTTTGATTGCAGTGTTTTTATAGCATTTTTGGTGTCTCGAAATTGAGAATTCAAGAGGATATTGCATTCAAAACTTTTCCTCCTTAGGCTGTTGGAAGACCTAATGTCCACAACAGATCTCTTCACTCTCCTCAAGCTCTCCCCCCTACTCACCATTATACCCAACCAACTGACTGAAGTTATATCAATACCTCACATGTTGGTGCTTACCAACCTAGTTTTCTGAGTTAAAGAGATATAAGTCCGAGTATGCATCCATTAGACCACCATTAAATCTATTCATTATGACATAAAATTCTAATAGGTATCGGGCTTACTTCTGCCGCAATCCAAAGGTGATTTTCGGTGCTAACACTCCTAAACTTCATTTCACCACCTCGATCTGTCCATCTGTTTGAGGGTGATTTGTAGAACTAAAGGACAATTATGGTCCCAGCTTCTTCCACAATGTTCTCCAGAAAAGGCCAACAAATTTGGTATCCCTATCCGAAACAATACTCCTAGGAAATCCATGAAGTCTTGCAACTTCCTTGAAAAACAAGTTAACAACGTGCATTGGATCACTAAGTTAGAAAGTGTGCCATATTTGAAAATATGTCAACTACCAAAAATATGGAATCATTTCCTCTTTGTTTCCTTGGTAATCCCAACACGAAATCAATGCTTATTGCATCCCAAGGCCTCTCTGGAATAGGCAATGGTTGATACAACCCAATATTTTGTCTCTTTCCCTTTGCATACTGTAAAATATTACATATGTTCACAAAATTATTCACATATTCCCTCATACCTAGCCAATAATATGAACCGTTCAATTGCAAAAACGTTTTTTCGTGGCCGAAATGTCCGGCTAGACCTCCACTAAGTTTTTCCTTAAGAAACTTCTCCCTCATCGAACACTTTGGTATGCACAAATAATATCCCTAGAACAACAATCTATCATGAATCAGATATTCATCCCACTGGCTTCTATCTCTAAGCACATGATTCACACATGCTTCATATACCTCCCTAAAATCTTGATCATCATGACACATTTCCTTAAGGTGTTCAAACCCCAAGGTTTTCACCTGAAATTCCCACTTAATTAGACATCTCCTTCTCAACACATTAACAACCTTGTTAGCATTACGAGAAATATGTTTAATGAAAAAAGTGTAATTTTGCATAAATTATTTCCACTTGGCATGTATCTGGTTTAACTTCTCCTGTCGAGTTATGAATTGTAAAGCCTGATTATCACTATACAAAACAAACTCTTTTGGAATGAGATAGTGCCTCCATTTCTTCAAGGCTTGAATTATGGAATAAAACTCTTTATCATATGTGGAGTAATTTCTCTCAGTATCATTCAACTTCTCACTGAATTATGCAACAAGCCTATTATCTTGGCTCAAGACCGCTCCAATTGCAACTCCACTCACATCAAATCTCACCTAAAATGTCTTCCCGAAATCTGGAAAACTAGAATCGGTTGTTATTTTATCTTCTCCTTCAATATATTGATGCTCTTCTCAGCCTCTTCTATCCATTTGAAAGACTTGTGTATTTTATTTACTGTATCCATCATCTGTGCACCGATCTCACTGAAATTTATGATGAACTTTCGTTAGAAACTTGCTAATCCATGGAATATTCTTACATCAAATATACTCCTTGGTGACATCCATTCTCTGATTACTTTCAACCTTTTGGGATGCATCTTCAATTCATTCGAAGAGATCACAAAACCTAAACAAATGAGCTATGTCTTCATGAAAGAGTATTTATTTAAGTTTATCAACAACTTATCCCTCTGCAACCTCCTCATCACTAATGTTAAGTGCCTAAGACACTCTTATTCATTTTTACTGAAGACCAATATATAATCCAGATATACGATTACAAAGTTACCAATAAAATATTTCAACACTTCATTCATCAACCTCATAAAAGTACTCGGGGAATGTGTTAAGGAAAACAACATAACAATCTATTCATACAATATCTCATTTGTCTTGAAGGCTATTTTCCACTCATCATCTTCTCTCATCCTTATTTGGTGATATCCACCTTTCAAATCTATGTTTGAAAAATAGTTCACTCCACTTAAACAATCCATTAAGTCATTCATCCTTGGCAATGGAAATTTGTACCCAATGGTGATCTTATTTATTGCCCTTGAGTCTGTACACATTCTCCATCCTCCATCCTTCTTCAGACTCATCACAGTTGGTACTGCACATGGACTGAAGCTTTCTCTGACCAAACCTTTTTCTAACAAATCCTCAACTTATCTTTTTACCTCCTGATTCTCTTGAGCTGTCAATCTGTATGTTTCTTTATTCAGCAGGTTCACTCCTCATATCAAGTCAATGTGATGGTTGATAGTTCTGATTGGTGGAAATGAGATCGACAACTCATCCACTACTATGTAAGCAAAAGTTTCCAATAGCTCATGAATTTCCTCATGAAAATCCTCCATAGAAGTACTTGTAAGTATAACTTCTGGCTTCCTCACTACAACAAAATTCATCTCTTATTCCTTCTTAACTTCACTCAAGAGTTCCTTCCCACTCATGAGAAGTATGCCCATGCTGACCTCTTCCTTCACTTTCTTCTCCTCGATTGGCAGCAACATGTGTGTCCTACCATTCTTCTCTAAGGTATATGTATTTCTTCTCCCATCATGAATGAAATTAAGGCCATATTGCCATGGTCTTCCCAAAAAAACATGACATACATCCATGGGAATCACATCACACATAATTTCATCCCTATATCCTCCTATTTTAAATTCAACCAGGCATTTTTCACTTATTG
Source organism: Picea sitchensis (assembly GCA_010110895.2). NCBI lineage: Eukaryota > Viridiplantae > Streptophyta > Pinopsida > Pinales > Pinaceae > Picea > Picea sitchensis. Next base: position 41,784 of record SNQJ01S0049833.1, on the reverse strand, counting down.
TTACCTAATGACCTTTCTGCAACCAAGAGAGTTTATACAATGTCATATGTGCAGTTGTTTCCAGCTCCAATTTATCCACCATCTCTATGGATACTAAGTTATCAGTGCTCCCACTGTCGATTATCACCTTGCAAAATTTGTCTTTTGTCTTGCAAGATGTCCTGAACAAACTGTTCCCGTGCACTATATTTCAACCTCCGGCTCTAGTTTTAAGAGAACCTTCTTCATCATCAAATATCTTCCATCTTATGCGCCTTCCGCCTCTACATTTCTCTTCTACGCTTCAAAGATGTGATCGTCACCTCCTTCCTTATTTCTCTTAGGGCATTCCCAAGACATGTGTCCTACCTTTCCATAGGCATAACACTTTACTTCTCCTCCTCTTCCTCTTCCTCTTCCTCTAGGAAAAGAGTTTCTACCACCACTCTGTCTTCCTCGGGAACTTCCTCCTTTTATTGAGTGATTATGTGGTTTATTTGTCTCCTTTGGGATTATATGCCTTGTCATGGGCAATTCCTTTGTCTCTGTTTAAACTTATACCTATGTTTTGTTGACTCTTCTTTTTGGCCAACTTCTCCTATGCTTTCAATGTAATGTGATAAGCGTCCTCCACTGTCCTTACTGTCATCATGTTGATTTCATCCTGGATTCCATATCTCAAGACGTTGATGTATCTGGAAAAATTTTCCTCATCTCTCTCTCTTTTTCCATCCCTGATGTTCATCTTATAGAACTCCTTTGTGTACTCCTTCACAATCATTCCTTGTTTCCTTAGGTTCTACAGTCTCCTAAACAGATTTATTTAGTAGTCCTTGGGTATGAATTTAGACTTTAGCTTGGCTACCATTCTATCCTAGCTCTTAATATTTTGTTTTCTTTTGGTTCTCCTGTTAACCCATAGTTCATCCCACCACAGTGTTGCATGTCCTTTCAACCTAGTGACAATGTTTTTCACCTTTTTCTCCTCATCGACATCTTCATTGTCTTCCGCAACATCCTCTAATACAACTTCTTCAACTTCCACTTCTTCATTCTCGGCATCACTGATGTCTCCAGCATTAGGTTCTCTCCTTTATATTGTTTCCTTGGCATCCATCCTTCCACACAATTATCACATCTCCCCTTTCATAGGTGTATTTGCTACAGGTGTCTCTGCACGTCTCCTAAGAGGAATTTCATTGATGTATCTGATATCACTTGATGATATAAACCTACTTCTTCATCCCCTTTTCCTACATAAATCAATTTTGTTAGGCTTTGATACCACTTGATGCACACCCCCCTTTCTCCCCTCGGGGATGTGTGACCTCCTGATCTTGGATCTTCAAACTCATGGAACTGAATTCGTTCTTCAGGCCTTCAAAATACCATGAACAATTAATACACACACATGACCCCTTGATGTTAGCTGCAAGTTCAAACTATCTCCAACTCTGCTCTCCAATTCTTGGCAACACTAATTGTGAGTACTAGTTTTGCACTAGACTATTTCTCCTCTGTGACTGTGGGCTATAACCTTGGGCCAATCCCTTCACCACTTCAGGCTACGATGAAATTGAAACCTCCTTCTTTGTTTCCTCCTGAAACACATTTCTTCGAATTCGCAGGTCTTTGCCACATGTATCCATAGATTTGACAGTTTAGCTGCACTCTGAGTTTCACAACTTCGCAAAATTTCAAACCTACTCCACTCTCACTTCCTCCAGACCTCTAAATCTCAAATTCTCTAATTTGCTTCCACATTTATCCTCACAGACAACGATTAATATTCTCCTCACGATTTTGCGACTCCGAATACCCTGCTTCTCAACACTTCAAAATGATCCGAATTTTGAAATGCCGAAAGACCTCGCGACTAGCCTTCGTGCAACGTTTCCTAGATATGACGGTCTGGAATGATCCCAATCCTTCCCGGACGGATCTCGATTTGCAAGTTTTGGGAAACCTCAAAGAACTCATCCTTTTCAATATTTTCTCCACTCTTCCTCATGAACTTTTTTTTTCTTCCAACTTTTTCCTCCTTAGAATGTTCTCTTCGATAGTTAGTCGAAATTTCATCCTATGCACGCCTTGCAACAAGTATTTATATACAACTTATCCTTTTTGTGGACAACTTCTACTACTCCCTTTTAGCTTCTGAGTAAGAAGACTCTGTAACACACTCCTTGTGGATGAACTTCCTTCAATATTGAATTTGAAGGTGACTGTGCACTCTTTACAATAGTTCTTACATGCCCTATTGTTCCCTCTGAATAATATGAAACTGAGCACGGTTCCCCCTACCTGCACTCTCAAATTATCATTGCTGAACTTACTGAATCAAAGTGGACTCTATCATGAACACCTTCTGGATGCTATGCATTCCTTTCACACATAAGGTTCACGTTATCTCTTCTGAGATTATGAGCCAAAACAGACTCTGTCAATGCACTCCTTGCAGACAGTATGCACACTTGCACTTGCTCATAGAAGAGAAACAATTGAAACTTATCTAAATATTTACTAATTCATACATTCAACCATGTAAATGCATTCCTAAACAAAAGAACAAAAAATAATAGAGAATTTCAAATAAACAAAATTTCTACCATTCATTCATTGAGATAGACATGACAACACCACACATTTGGGACAATGTTCCACTGCTATATTCATTCAATTAAAATATACATGTGTTCATAAACTATTTCAACAACATCTACTGCAACTATCAACAACCCATCAATAAACTCTACTGGGAAATAATACAGATATTTATACAAGAGGGGCTCTTCGAGCTCTTCCCTCAAAATACTCTAGAGCTATCCTATCAAATTAAAATCTATCAACTAATAGAATTTATTACAGTAAATATTTGTGACAGATAGATAAGATCGAACACATCGAATCTGTATTGCACTCAACTTCATTAAAAGAAAATACATTCTCTGATTTCCTCAAGAAATCATCGAGCTCTACAACATTAAAGATGTTCTTTAATTACAATCCATTTTCAAAATATTTAAGTGATACGTCTTCTTCAAAATTTAAAATTCTTCAAAATGCGTGCTAGTGTGTCCAACTATCCTCTAGTCGTGCTTTGTTGGCAATGCTCTTGCATCACTTCCCAAGGTTGCTTCAAACTCTAGTAAAAACTACATGTGACTCAAGTAGTGTTGACATAAAGATGTCAAGTATTGGCTACATCATTGGGGTGTTTTGGAAGAGGTCACTCTACACAATAACAATAATATTAAAATTATTATTACATCTAAATTTAAGGAGAGATTATGGCATGATAAATAATGATAGAATAAGAGAAATTAAGACACTATAAGGAGGTGACCATTGATTAGAGTAAATGTGGTGTGTAAATGAGTCCCATAAGAAAATTCAATGTTGATGAGTAGAAATTCAAAACCAATAATCGGTGTTGATGAGATGGAATTCAGAAACCAATAGAGTTTCAAGAAATTGTGCCAACAATAATCATTGAGTTGGATATATAAAAATCAAAGAAAATTTTTTGTCATATTTTTACAGGCTCAAATCCAAAAAGGGGTAGGGTATGTACACCTCCATAGACTTTAGTAGTTAAATCGAGGGGGTCCCTTGTCCCATAAGATAGTATCATACACCAATTTAGTGTCTATCTTTGTTGTGACCTTAAAATTAGATTATTATTATCAAATAATAATAATAATAATAATAATAATAATAATAATAATAATAAATATTATTATTATTTGACAATATTCAATGATATATAGACCTATCCTTTGTTAAGATATTTGTAATATAATCTCAAAATGTGAAAAAACATTATTGAAATTTTTCCTTAAGGTATTCAAACCCCAAGTTTTCACCTAAAATTCCTATAGAATTAGAGATCTCCTGCTCAATGCATCAACAACCTTGTTAGCATTACCAGAAATATGTTTAATGAAAAGAGTGAAATTTTTCATAAAATATTTCCACTTGGCATGCATCTAGTTTAACTTCTCTTGTCAAGTTATGAATTGTAAAGCCTGATTATCGCTATACAGAACAAACTCTTTTGGAACCAGATAGTGCCTCCATTTCTTCAAGGCTTGAATTATGGCATAAAATTGTTTATCATATGTCGAGTACTTTCTCTTAGTATCATTCAACTTCTCACTAAATTATACAACAAGCCTATTATCTTGGCTCAAGACCGCTCCAATTGCAAATCCACTCACATCAAATCTCACATGAAATGTCTTCCTAAAATATGGAAAAACCAGAATCGGTTTTTATTTTATCTTCTCCTTCAATATATTGAAGCTCTTCTCAGCCTCTTCTATCCATTTGAAAGACTTATGTATTTTATTTACTGTATCCATCATCTGTGCACCGATCTCACTAAAATTTATGATGAAATTTTGTTAGAAACTTGATAATCCATGGAATATTGTTACATCAAATATATGCCTTGGTGACATCCATTCTTTGATTGCTTTCACCTTTTTGGGATCCATCTTCAATTCATTCGAAGAGATCACAAAACCCAAATAAATGAGCTATGTATTCATGAAACAAGATTTATTTAAGTTTATCAACAACTTCTCCCACTGCAACCTCCTCATCACTAATGTTAAGTGCCCAAGATGCTCTTATTCATTTTTACTGAAGATCAATATACGATCCAGATATACGATCACAAAGTTACCAATAAAATCTTTCAACACTTAATTCATCAACCTCATAAAATTACTCGGGGAATTTGTTAAGGAAAACAACATAACAATCCATTCATAGAATCTCTCATTTATCTTGAAGGCTATTTTCCACTCATCACCTTCTCTCATCCTTATCTAGTGATATCCACTTTTCAAATCTATGTTTGAAAAAAAGTTCACTCGACTTAAACAATCCATTAAGTCATTCATCCTTGGCCATGGAAATTTGTACCTAATGGTGATCTCATTTATGGCCCTTGAGTCTATACACATTCTCCATCCTCCATCCTTCTTCAGACTCAACACAGTTGGTACTGCACATGGACTCAAGCTTTCTCTGACCAAACCTTTTTCTAACAAATCCTCAACTTGTATTTTTACCTCATGATTCTCTTGAGGTGTCAATATGTATGTTTCTTTATTCAGTAGGTTCTCTCCTGGTATCAAGTCAATGTGATGGATGATACTTTTGATAGGTGGAAATGAGCTCAACAACTCATCCACTACTATCTCAATTTTTTTTTCCAATAGCTCATGAATTTCCTCAGGCAGATCCTCCATAGAAGTACTTGTAAGGATAACTTCTAGCTTCCTCACTGCAACAAAATGCATCTCCTATCCCTTCTTAACTTCACTCAGGAGTTCCTTCCCACTCATGAGAAGTATTCTCATGTTGACTTCTTCCTTCACTTTATTCTCCTCGATTGGTAGAAACATGTGTGTCCTACCATTCTTCTCCAAGGTATAAGTATGTCTTCTTCCATCATGAATGAAATTAAGGCCATGCTACCATGGTCTTCCCAACAAGACATGACATACATCCATGGGAATCAGATCACACATAGTTTCATCCCTCTATCCTCCTATTTTAAATTCAACTAGGCATTTTTTAGTTATTGTTACCTGATGGCCTTTCTACAACAAAGATACTTTATACGACGTTAGATGTGTAGTTTTCTCCAGCTCCAATTTCTCCACCATCTCCGTGGATACTAAGTTACCGGTGCTCCCACTGTCAATTATCACCTTGCAAAATCTATATTTAGTCTTGCAATATGTCATGAACAAACTGTTCTTATGGACTGGATTTTCAACCTCTGGCTCTATTTTTAAGAGAACATACTTCATCATCAAATATCTCCCATCTTATGCACCTTCTGCCTCTACATCTCGCTTCTGCACTTTTGAAATGTGAGATTCACCTCCTTCCTTATTTATCTCGAGACATTCCCAAGACATGTGTCCTACCTTTCCACAGGCATAACACTTTACTTCTCCTCCTCTTCCTCTTACTCTTCCTCTAAGAAAAGAGTTTCTACCACCACTCTGTCTTCCTCAGAAAATTCTTCCTCTTTCAGAGTGACTATGTGGTTTCTTTGTCTCCTTTCGGCTTCTGTGCCTTGTCATGGGTAATTCCTTTGCCTCTGTTTAAAATTCTACCTCTATTTTGTTGACTCTTATTTCTGACCAACTTCTCCTCTTCTTTCAACACAATGTGATAAGCGTCCTCCACTGTCCTTACTGTCATCATGGTAATTTCTTCCTGGATTCCATATCTCAAGCCCTTGATTTATCTGGAAATTTGTTCCTCATATCTCTCTCTTTTTCCATCCCTGATGTTCAACTTATAGAACTCCTTTGTGTACTCCTTCACAAGCATTCCTTGTTGCCTCAGGTTCTGCAGTCTCCTAAACAAATTTAGGTCCTTGGGTATGAATTTAGCCTTTAGATTGTCTACCATTCTATCCCAGCTCTTAATATTTTGTTTTCTTTTTCTTCTCCTGTTAACCCATAGTTCATCCCACCACAGTGTTGCATGTCCTTTCACTTCACCTTTTTCTCCTCATCGACATCTTCATAGTCTTCCGCAACATCCTCTACTACAACTTATTCAACTTCCACTTTTTCATTCTCATCATCATTGATGTCTCCAGCATTAGGTTCTCTCCTTTGCATTGTTTCCATGGCATCTATCCTTCCACGCAGTTATCTCATCTCCCTTTCCATAGCTCTATTTTCTACAGGTGTTTTTGCACACCTCCTAGGAGGCATTTTGTTGATGTATTTGATATCACTTGATGATATCAGCCTACTTCTTCGTCTCCTTTTCCTACATAAATCAATTTTGTTAGGATCTGACACCACTTGACGCACACCCCCCTTTATCCCCTCGGGGATGCGTGACATCCCAATCTTGCATCTTCAAACTCATGGAACCAAATTTGTTCTTCGGGCCTTCAACAGACCCTAAACAATTAATACACACACAGGTCCCCTTCATGTCAGCTACAAGTTCAGACTATCTCCAACTCCACTCTCCAACACTTGGTAACACCAATTGTGAGTACTAGTTTTTCACTAGACTCTTTCTCCTCTATGACCATGGTCTATAACCTCATGCCAATCCCTTCACCACTTCAGGCTCCGATGATATTGAAACCTCCTTCTTTGTTTCCTCCTGAAGCACCTTTCTCTGAATTCACAGGTCTCTGCCACATGTCTCCCTAGATTTGACAGTCCAGCTGGACTCTGGGTTTCATGACTTCATGAAATTTAACACCTACTCCACACTTACATCCTCTGGACCTCTAAATCTCAGATTCTCTAATCCACTTCCACATGTCTCCTCGCCTCCAACGGTTAAGATTCACCTCGCATTTTCGTGACTCCGACGCCCCCGCTTCTCAACACTTCAAAATGCTCCGAATTCTTAAATGTCGAAACACCTCGTGACTAGCCTCAATGCAAATTTTCCTAGATCTGACAGTTTGGAACGATCCCAATCCTTCTCAGACGGATCTCTATTTGTTGGTTCTGGGAAACTTCAAAGGACTACTCCTTTTCAATATTTCTCTTCACTCTTCCTCCTGAACTTTGTTCTTCTTCTATCTTTTTCCTCCTTAGAATATTCTCTTCGGCAATTAGTCGAAATTTCAGCCTGTGCATGCCTTACAACAGGTCTTTGTCTACAACTTATCCTTTTTTGTGGACAAATTCCGCTACTCCCTCTGATCTTCTGAGTAAGAAGACTCTATAACGCACTCCTTGTGGATGAACTTCCTTAAATATTGAATTTGAAGGTGACTGTGCACTCTTTGTAGCAGTTCTTCCAGGCGCTATTGTTCCCTCTGAGTAATACAAACCTGAGCAAGGTTCCTCCTACCCACACTCTCAAATTATCACTGATGAATTTTTTGAATCAAAGTGGACTCTATCACGCACACATTTTGGATGATATGAACTTCTTTCACACATAAGCTTCACATTATCTCTTCTGATCTTATGAGTCGAAATAGACGTTGTCAATGAACTCCTTGCAGACACTATGCGCACTTGCGGTTTCTCATAGAAGAGAAACAATTGAAACTTATCTAAATATTTACAGATTCATACATTCAACCATGTAAATGCATTCATAAATATACGAACAAAAAATAATAGAGAATTTCAAATAACCAAAAATTCTACCATTCATTCATTGAGATAGACATGACAACACCACGCATTTGGGACAATCTTCCATTGCTATATTCATTCAACTGAAATATACATGTGTTCATAAACTATTTCAACAACATCTACTACAACTATCAACAACCCATCAATAACCTCTACTGGGAAACAATACAAAGATTTATACAAGAGGGGCTATTTGAGCTCTTCCCTCGAACTACTCTAGAGTTATCCTATCGAATTAAAAGCTATCATCTACTATAATTTATTACAATAAATATTTTTGACAGATAGATAAGATCGAACACATCGAATCTTTATTGCACTATACTTCATTAAAAAAAAATACATTCTTTGATTTCCTCAAGAAATCATCGAGCTCTACAACATTAAATATTTTCTTTAATTACAATCCCCTTTCAAAATATTTAAGTGATACGTCTTCTTCAAAATTTAAAATTCTTCAAAATCTGCGCTAGTGCGTCCAACTATCCTCTACTCATGCTTTGCTAGCATTGCTCCTGCATCACTTCCCAAGGTTGCTTCAAATTCTAGTCAAAATTACATGTAACTCAAGTAGTCTTTCCATAAAGATGTCAAGTATTGTCTAAATTATTGGCGTGTTTTGGAAGAGGTCACTCTACACAATTACGGTAATATTAAAATTATTATTACATCTAAATTTAAGGAGAGATTATGGCGTGATAAATAATGATAGAATAAGAGAAATTAAGATACTACAAGGAGGTGACCATTGATTAGAGTAAATGTGGGGTGCAAATGATTCTCATAAGAAAATTCCATGTTGATGAGTAGAACTTCAAAACCAATAATCGGTGTTGATGAGATGGAATTTGGAAACCAATAGAGTTTCAAGAAATTGTGCCAACAATAATCATTGAGTTGGATATATAAAAATCAAAGAAAATTCTGTCATATTTTTACAGGCTCAAATCCAAAAAGGGGTAGGGTATGTACACCTCCATAGACTTTAGTAGTAAAATCGAGGGGGTCCCTTGTCCCATAAGGGAGTATCATACACCAATTTAGTTTCTATCTTTGTTGTGACCTTAAAGTTAAATTATTGTGATTAAATAATAATAATAATAATAATTATTATTTTTTTTTGTTTGTTAATTTGTGCAGGACCTGCGATTAACCTGTGGCTTGAGAAACCGCGACTCAGGGGCATCTAAGCCGTCAAAATCACCCGGGGAT
>SNQJ01S0049833.1:13178-32384 GCA_010110895.2 Picea sitchensis | reverse complement strand
TTTTTGTCCCCGCAGGTTTCGAACCGGTGACTTTAACATCACGGAGTGGCTTAACAACACACTCCGTCACCGACTGTCCTACACCTCGGGGACTAATAATAATAATAATAATTATTATTATTATTATTTGACAATATTCAACTATATATAGACCTAGCCTTTGTTAAGATATTTGTAATATAATCTCAAAATGTGAAAAAACATTATTGAAATGCTAAATATAAGTATTTTACATTATCATTAATTTGAGTCCTTAAAATAATAAAGATATGGCATTAATTAAAATCATAATAATATCAATAGTGTGAGTCTGAGAAGTGTAAAATCCCTCCTCCCCCACATCTATAATTTTGGGAGGCTCCATAAAAAAAACCCAAGGTTTTGTTTTATTAATGATGTCTTCTCTTATATTTCTGGTCTTGACTGTCCCCTCAGTTGGTAAGTATGAAGAGAGGACGACCAAACATTTCTGTGTGGTTTTTTCGAGTGCTAGAAAAACCTCTTTAAAAATGACTTCATTTCTAGCAAGCCAAACACCACATATGAAAAACAGGGCCAACAGTCTGTAGGCTTTAAAGCCTCTGTTCTCCCACCAGTTCCTCCAGGCTTGTTCCAAAGAATTTATGGTCCATCGAAAGTGTTGTTTCAGTATTCTGGACACTTCTGTCCACACCTCCTTTATATAATGACAGTCTATGAAGAGGTGTTGTGTCGATTCTCCTTTTGTTGTACATAGAGGACACCTACCTGGGCCAAAATCATTTCTTTTTTGGAGTATGTCCCAAGTTGGAACCTTGTTAGTTAACACACTCCACATAAATAGTTTCAATTTTGCACGAAAATTTATTCTCTAGAGTTTTTTCCACCACCAGACCGATTCTGCTTGGACATGTTCTTAGATTAAAAAGTTATATCCTTCCTTTGGAGTGTAGAGACCTAAGGCAATTTTGTCCCAAACAAGGTCGTCCTCTTGGTCCCTTAATATTACCTATGTTTCTTTTAGGACTGTAATGTATCTTTCCATATCTATTGTATCTACATCATTTATTTCAAGACCAGTAGCCAATTTCCATACTTGATTCCAAAAGTTTGTGGCATCTGAAAGAAGGTGTTTTCCTTCACTGCCCATCTAGAGGTATGCACCCAACATTATCCGGTGACCATTTCTTATTTTCCAAGCTAGTCCTTCCCTGATAACTGGGAAGGATTTGATAATAGCCTTCCAGATGATTGAAACTCCTTTAAAATATTTATGAGCCCATATGATCCATGAATCCACATAATTAGGTTCACTGTAATTTCTTATAACTAAAGAAAATACATTGAACCTGATTCACCAACCCCCTTTTTCATCCAAAACTTTTGACAAAACACAAATGTTTTTTAGTCCCCATCCTCCTAGGGTATTTAGGGCAACAATTCTTTTCCATAGAACATGTTGGCCCTTGTTTATGTAAGGAAGCATAGATTAAGGAAGATAGGTGAAGTGCAAACTATGGGAAAGGCACATAAACCGAGGAAGGGTCGAAGTGGGTAAAGAAGAAGAAAAGAAGGAGAAAAGTAAAGGAAAAGCTATAAGTTGGAAGAGAAGATCAAGGAATATAAATCATTGAAGAAGATATATCGTGGATAACTCAACAATAGGAAGAAGATGCCAATGGGTGCTTTGGAGCACCTCGCGGAAAAGAAGGAGGAACAGGCTGGTGAAGCCCTTAAAATGTGGGTCAACTGGACCTAGGGTTTTGGGCCTAGGGTTTTGGATCTAGGGTTTTGACACCTAGACTTTGGTATAAGGTTCTTCGAGAAGTCATGTAATGTATAAATAAAGGTCTAGGAGAGTCTAGAGGGTTGCTCAATTGTTGGTTGTTGTTAATTGTTGGTCATTGTTTGTTGTTGTTTTGATTACTATTGTTGAGAGGAATATTGAGTCAGTATTCTGGATCTTCAGTTGGGTGCAAATATCAACCCTTTAGCTGGGTGGGAAGGGAGGGAAGACACATAGAGAAAGAGAGAAAGATATGCATCTAAGTGCACAGACAGAACTATATGTTTTCATCTAATAAATCAATAAACACAGTTCTTTGGGCGTAGCCCTAGGGATAGGGTAAACCACATATATCTTAGTATCTTTGTGGTTGATGTGTTATTTGTCGTCTGACATATTGTTATTGCATTGTTGGGTTAGATAAGAGATATAACTCCACGAAGATAATTATAACATTGTTAAGGATATCTATGATTGTATTGTGTTGTGTTTTGAGACCATCTTGAATTTTCTTTGGTTGTAGACACCTGCAACCCCCTATTGCTACTTCAGGTGAGACTACATATTCTTCGCAGGTGTTTCTAAAAGGGCCACTAGTTAGTGTTTGTTGGTTAGCTATAAGAGTTGAACCCTGGTTCTACCCCTGTGTCAACAAATGGTTTCGTTGTAGGGACTGGGATCTTCTTGAGGGAATGTAAAGGTGGTTTCCATCAAAGACAAAGATTCAGAAGTGGATAGAAGAACAAGAAAAGGACTTCGTCGAAGCCCAGAACAAGAATCCTAGAATTAGTACAGAAGACTGACTGGGAAGGTACATCTTTACCGACATACACTATATTTTATTTGGAGGAGTTCATAAGGAGTTATATGAGTGGTTAGCCATATCAGCAAATACTCAGTTTGAGATCAGATCTAGACCACCTATGGTTTATACAACAACACTGATAAAGAAAGTCCAGAGAGTTGATAAGTCTGTGTCTAGGGTAGTGGATTTCTAGTTTGATAGAACTATTGAAAGATACATTACTGAGTTTTCTATTGATAGAGTAGAATCGTATAGTCAAGCATAGAGGTATTTCTTTAAGGGACCTAGAGGATAGTTTATACACTTTTTAAAGCTGAGGATTAAGATGCTATTGCATGAGAAGAATATCCTGAAGATAAAGTGAAGCTAATGTTCAAGAATTAAGACAATGACAATGACATAGAGGTTGGACTCACACACAGTGGGAGACCGTTCATAGAGGTTCCTCTTGTGAACCTATTTAATAAGAACTACAGAGACAAGGGATTCTATAGTGGTGAAGAAGCAGATCTAACAGACGAAGAGTATTCAGAGTCTGCAAGGGTAGAGGATGTAAAGACTGAAGAACTTCACATAGGAGAACTAGAAACTTCAGGAACTGAGCCTACTCTTGAAGTAAGTACTATTACTCCTCATGTTGTTTTAGAATCATTAAGTAACCATAGTAATTAGAGCAATCAGAGTATTGTTACAATCATTTTATTTCATACGCAGTAGATAAAACAAGGAATGTCTATGGCAGATGAAATGGGGTTACACATTTTCATAGGAGATGGATCTGAGGATCATGATCAAAACCGGTTATTATGTGAAGTTGTATGGAGCATCAAGCAAGTTACCGAAGAAGTTGTCAAGAGAGTTCAATTTAGCACTACCTTGAGGGATCGTGCACTGAGTTGGTATATGAATTTTTCTTCAGGATCTACACAACCTAACAACTCAATGAAATTAAGACTGGGTTGAGTGCAGAATTCAAGAAACCTAAGTCGGAGTCACAGTGTATTACAGAGTTGAAGGAGATCAACCATAAGGTAACTGAACCTGTTTGGGAGTTTGATCAGAGGTTCAAGACCTTAACAGGCCATTTAAGTTTTCAGATACTAGATGAATAGAATGAAGAATGGTTCATCGTTGCCCTCCTGCCACATATCAGAGTTCCTCTTATGCAACAGAAGGTCTCTTCCCAGGCTGAAGCTATAGATATTTCCATGAAACTAGAAGCATCCCTCGTAGGAGAATCCATTCCAGGTATGAGTCATATTTTGAATTAGTTAACTAGCTTATCTTTACAGGTGGAATATATGAAGAAAGATAAAGGAAAAGAAAAAAGAGAATATATATGGTGTATTAGATGTAAATCAAACGGCCATGACAAAGATCATTGTACACTATTTCATGAATACTTGGCCTTTGGAGCACCTAATCCTTTGAAGCAGGCTATTGTACCCTGGTGCGAGGTATGTAGAACTAGACATTGCCCTAGTAAATGTTATTACATGCAAAAATATGTCCAGACACCTACCAATCTTTATTGTACATTCTGCAAATCTATGGGGCATGATGAGAAGGATTGTAGGGCTTAATATCTCATGCATGAAAGATCAAGGGATACATATAGAATTCAAGGAAAAGATGGACAAGAAGGAAATATTGTGCAATTCAACTCCTGAGGAAGAGGAAATTTCAACCCTTGCGATGGATTCAAAGGAAGAGGAGGAGGAGGAGGTATGGGTTGAGCTATAGGCTAGATCATTTTCTATAACTGTGCACAACCTAGACATTTGGCAAGGGATTGTCAGAACCCTTTTACTACTTGAAACTATTGTAATTCATTTGATCATGTCATCGAAGAGTGTCCAGTGTTGTTATCCAAACTCCAGAAGAGACGAGGAGGAAACCAACAAGTCCAAATAATATCAATAGAACCTTGTGGGGAGGACCCCAAAGTTGTTGTTATTACTAGAGGAGGATATGTTACAAGAGAATATAGGGTGACTCCATGAAAGACTACAGAAGGATCAAGGATTAGAAGAGCCGCAGAGAAGGAACAATTGTTTGATACAAGGAGAGAGAGGCATACTTTTGAAGAAGCAAGGAAAGAATTTGTAGGAGAACAAGATTTTTCTTCTAGGGAACAACCAGAAGTCAAGGAATGTGATATTCCTTCAACATTTGATCATTCTGCCCTAAATAAACAAAGAAAAGAGGTAAGCAATATCATGAACTTCTTATACACTTGTATCAATTTGATTAAAGATGAAAAAATTGTGCATGAGATACAACACCTAGTAAGACAGTATGAAATGGGGAGGATAAACCATATGTTGAGTAGAGTTGTGAATTAAGTATCAAGGAAAAGAAGGACAAACAAGGAACTACACCTTAGTGATCAGATTGTGGACTACAACGTGGACTATGTGGTCCTCGACTTCAGATCAAAGGTAAATTTTATGATGAAGCATTGATGGGAAAACCTAGATTGATTTTCTCTCCTATCAGGCTTAGGATGGAGAATCAACAGGCGGTGAGCCCCTTTGGAATATTAGAGCATGTCCCTGTGGACATTGATGGGGTAAGAAAATTTGCAGACTTCGAAGTGATTGAGATTTTTTATGATACTTGTCCATATTCTACGTTGTTAGGAATTGATTTCGCTTTCAAGAATTCAATTGTTGTTGACATAAAGAAGAGAAGAATGACATTTGAAGGTAATGGCCTGAAGGTCATTGCACCGCTTGACTCTGATGAAGGTCGCATATATAAAGAATCGATAAGAGAAGAAGATTGTGCATACGATCTAGAAAACATCTACAAACTGACAACAAGACAACATGATTACATTAATCCTCAAGAAGATGGAAACCTCAGGTGGCGAAGTGAAAGTGCATGTTCATCATATTCAAAGGAAGCATTGGAAAACTGGCAAAACAGAATGTACGAAGTCTCTACACGATGATGTGACAAATTGACCAGAGAAGTTCATTGGTTGGCAGAAAAGTAAGTAATCTTCCCACTTTTGATGGTTTGAATCATTTAGAGACATTTCTAGCGGAATTTGATAGAATTGTACCCATACAATAGAGGATGTTGGCACTGGATGAAGCATTGAAAGTAACACCAACTAGATGGTGGGGAACACATAAAAACAACATTGTAGAGTGGGTACAGTGTCACACCTTACTGACAGTGCGCTTCTCAGACCAAGATGAAGGATGTGAAGTTTGATACACAGTTCAGAGTTTCCCTAAGGACCATGTGCGAAGTTATGAGGAGGCCTAGAGAAATATCTCTAAATAACAGTGGGTACATAAGTTCATTAACACATTGGACACGACACCTATCAACTGGCATCTTCAAGTAGAACTGTGCTTCATCACTATAGATTGGTACAGTATGACTCGAAACATTATAGATACCTTCTTAGTAGAAATTTACCCTACAGTAGATCAGGCTTTACAAATAATAAGACAAAAGGTCTTTGAGGAGGTACATAATCCCCCTCTTGACCAAGAAAAAGATGAATGGACTGCACCTCTTCAGTAGTTATAGGGTTGTTACAATATTAATGTTGATGAGGATGATGACCCGAGGGATGTAAACATTTTAGAAACTGAAGGACAAAGAGACATAGAAGGGATAGAGATTGAATTACATTTTGTTGGGCATCCCATTAAAATTAAGAAGGTTAATATTGGAATAGAGAAAACACCTAAGTTAGCAGATGTTGGAGACTAGTGGGATGATGCTACTGTTAGAAATATCACAGAACTATTGCATGAATATCAGAATTTGTTTCCTGCCAAGTTCACATACATGAAGGACAATAAAGTACCCATGGGGGAAATGAAGATCCCCCTGAGACCGGATGCAAGACCCAACAAGAAGAGACTCTACAGACTGAATTCCAAATATAATAAGAAAGTTAGGATTGAATTGGATAGAATGTTGGAAGCATGATTCATAGAACCAATTGAAGAATCTAAATGGATCAGCCCTATGGTGATCGAAGATAAGAAGTCAAGAGAAATGAGAATTTGTGTATATTTAACAAATTTGAATGATGCATGCCTACATGACCCCTTTCCTACACCCTTTACTGATGAAGTTCTAGATACATTAGGTGGATAGGAGGTCTACTCATTCACATATGGATTTTTAGGTTATCAATAGATCAAAATTGCTAAGGAATATCAACATAAGACCACATTTGCAACAGAATGGGGTTCTTTTCAGTACATTGTGATGCCTTTTGGCTGGAAGAATGCACCAACCATCATTTCTAGGGTGGTGGTTGAAACATTTAAGGACTTTTTACACAAGTTCTTCGAGGCATACTTTGATGATTGGACTGTTTTTAGCCTAATGAAGGATCATATTGAATGCTTGAGATTAATGTTAGACAAGTGCAGGCAATGTTAGATTGCCCTGAATCTGAAAAAGTGTATTTTATTTTCACCCTTTGGAGTGCCACTAGGGCATATTGTGTGTAAGCAGGGGTTGTTGGCAGATCCTTCCATGATCACTCTCATTGTCGATCTACCTCCTCATACTTTAGTTAGACAGTTGCACACTGCATTAGGACACACTGGGTACTATAGAAATTTTATTAAGGGTTATGCACAGATAACAACACCTATGGAGAAGCTATTAAATAAATATAGTAATTTGAAAGTTCCAATGGATAGAAAAATGCTAGCAGATCTTCGACACACTAAAACAAAAAATGGTCACTATGCCTATCTTGGTATTTCTAGATTGGAGTAAGGAGTTCAATGTTCATGTAAATTCTTCATCCATTGCATTAGGAGATGTCTTAGAACAACTAGGAGTAGGAGACATTGAACACCCCATAGACGTTTCTAGTAGGAAGATTTCTACAGCTGAAAGGAACTATACTATGACTAAAAGAGAAGGCTTGGCTATGGTATATGCACTTCATACGTTTAGACACTATTTGGTGGGAGGACATTCTAATATGTTCACTAATCATTCTGCATTGAAGTACTTAGTCAACAAGCGAGTGTTGGGGGGAAGAATATGCAAATGGCTACTACTATATTGGGGAATATGATTTTGATATTGTGGTCAAGCCAGGAAGAATGAATAAAGGACCTGCTCACTTATCTAGGTTAGAACATGGTGAGGAACCTACTAGTTTGGAGGATACACTATCGGATGCACAGTTGTTGGCCATTAGAAAAGTCGATGATCACTTCGTCGAGATAGTTCAGTTCCTGTCCACAGGAATGGCACCTCGTGAATATATTGTTATTCAGAAGAAATAGTTGGTAGTCCATGTTGTTCACTTTCAACTTATAGCTGGACAATTATATAAGATGGGACCAAAAGAGATCTTGAGGAGATGCGTTATGGAGGCAGAAAGGCCATTGATTCTTGTATAATCACATGAAGGCATCACAGGAGGACACTATGCAGGGAAAGCAACATCACAAAAGGTTCTCAGAGCTGGCTTCTGGTGGCCTACTTTACATAAGGATGCTAAGGAATACTATAGAGCCTGCGATGTATGTCAAAGAGTAGGAAAGCCTTCTAGAAGAGTTGATATTCCTTTGGCACCACAACTAACATTACAAGTATTTGAGAAATGGGTTATTGACTTCGTGGGACCTATTAACCCACCAGGAAAGCGCACAGGAGCTCGATACATTATCATTGCTATCGAGTATTTGAATAGATGGGTAGAAGAAAGAGCAGTTAAGGACTGTAGTGCAGCCACAACTGGACAGTTCATCTTTGAGGATATTATAACCAGATTTAGATGCCGAAAGATTCTTATGAGTGATCAAGGTACACATTTCATCAACAAAACTATGCAATCCTTGACTCAAGAATTTCAAGTTCACCATAAGAAGAGCATTGCAAACCACCCACAGGCTAATGGTATAGTCGAAGATTTCAATAAGATCTTGGAGATAGCATTGACTAATATTTGCAGCGTTAATGGAGATGATTAGGATCTAAGAATTCCAGTAGTGTTATGGTCTTATAGAACTACTTGAAAAACATTAACTACATAGACTCCCCTTAAATGGGTTTATGGCTTGGAAGTAGTGGTAACCATGGAATATTTGGTTCCTAGTTTAAGAATTACAACAATTACAGGTATGGATGACACAGGTGTTGTTCAAGACAGGCTTGCGTAGTTGTTGGAACTGGAGGAAGACAAGTTTATTGATATATTTCATCAATAGGTAAAAAAAGAGTGAGAGAAGACTTACCATGATACAAACATAGAGAAGAAAGCATTTAAGCAAGGAGATTTGGTATTGTTATATGACAACATGTTCATGAAGCATCCAGGGAAGTTCATGACACATTGGCTTAGACCATTAGAGGTTTCCTATGTTACGGAATGAGGAGATGTGCATTTGAAGACCCTTAATAGAGAATGGAAAGAAGGATTGGTAAATGGGAGTCGGATGAAGCTGTATTGTTACAACTAGCTGCCTCACAACTCTTAGTAAAATCAAAGGAAGAAGGGTCTAGGTACCCGGTGAAGTTGAAACTGGGTACGAGCCACAAAAAAGTTAGTATGCACAACATCTACGTCATTGGTGGCTGAGATGAGCAAGGAAACACTATGGCCACTACAAAAGCTTACAATGTGGAAGTAGACAAATGGGAAATCTTGCCTCCCATGACCCAAAACCGCGAAAGGTCTCAGGGTGTTTTCATGGACGAAAAATTCATGGTAATAAGTGGAACCAATGAGGATTTTGACCCTCAAGTTGAAAGAAGCACTGAATTGTTTGATGTGAAGATGGGCACTTGAAACATATTGGAATACATGTGGAGATCATCGATGTCCATCTACCTATGTTGGGGTTTTGTTTCTACATGTGGGAACTTATACGTGTTCGATCAAGAACAAACGATGAAATTTTATGATCATAAAATACTTTGGACGTTTGTGGCTACTCCTTCGCTAGGTCCTTCCTTTATGTTGTATGCTGCATTATGGGGTGACCGGATTTTTGTGATTGGTGTTGATAATGAAGTTCATACGATCTCTTACTTGTTTCAACCATCAACTGGGTAGTGGATTGCAATTGAATTCGGCGAATACTTTGTTGGTTGTTTTAAGCTACGGGATGCAACCTTGGAGATCTGAATATTATCTCCTCTCCTCTTCAAATTTTTTTATTTTCATCATAGTTTACTTATTCTAGGTGGATAATTACCACTCTTTACTAAATGGGAACATTATGTTTGGTAGACGATTTTTTTAATTCTACCTAAAATGGTATTATTTGCTAATTCAGATTCTGAGTTGGACGCTCATCTCTGTGGAGTGTCCATTCATATTTTTTTGTTTAGATTCTGAGTTTATGTGGAGTGTCCATTGATATTTTTTTGTTCATATTCCGAGTTGCATTGTCATGTCTGTGGAGTTTCCATTGATATTTTGTTGTTCAATTAGCTATGTGGAGTTTATGGCTTGGAAGCAGTGGTAACCATGGAATATTTGGTTCCTAGTTTAAGAATTGCAACATTTACAGGTATGCATGACACAAGTGCTATTAAAGACAGGCTTGCATAGTTGCTGGAACTAGAGGAAGACAAGTTTATTGTAGGATTTCATCAGCAGGTACAAAAAGAGCGAGAGAAATCTTACCATGACAGACACATCAAGAAGAAAGCATTTAAGCAAGGAGATTGTTACTGTTATATGACAACAAGTTGATGAAGAATCCAGGGAAGTTTAGAACACATTGGCTGAGACCATTTGAGGTTTCCTATGTTACATAAGGAGGAGCTGCATAGTTGAAGACCATTAATGGAGAATGGAAAGAAGGCTTGGTAAATGGGAGCCGGTTGAAGTTGTATTATGACAACTAGTTGCCTCGCAGATTTTAGTAAAAGAAAAGGAAGAAGGGTCTAGGTACCAAGTGCATTTGAATCTGGGTACCAGACACAAAAAAGATAGTCTGCACAACGTGGGGAGGGACAAAGCAGAAAGCATAGGCTGCTCTATGAAGTATGTAGTCGAAGTGATATAGAAGGGTCAATCTTGTAGTGACTCGAGACGAGTCACATGTGAGTGTTGGGGGCCTGTTGGCCCTTGGTTATGTAAGGAAGTGAAGATTAAAAAATAAAGGAAAAGTGTGAACTGCATGGAAGGAACATAAACTAAGGATGGGTCAAAGTGGATAAAGAAGCAGAAACAAAGGAGCGAAGTAAAGGAAAAGCTCTATGTTGTAAGAGAAGATCAAGGAAGACAAATCATCAAAGAAGATAGATCGTGGTTAACTCAGCAAGTGAAAGAAGACACCAACGAGTTCTTTGGAGAACCTCATGGAAACGAAGGAGGAACAAGATGACGAACCCCTTAAAACACGGTTCAAGTGGACCTAGGTTTTTAGGCCTAGGGTTTTGACACCTAGACTTCAGTCTAAGGTTGTCTGAGAAGTCATGTAATGTATAAATAAAGGTCTAGGAGAGTCGAGAGGGTTGCTCAATTGTTCGTTGTTGTTCATTATTGGTCATTGTTTCTTGTTGTTGCGATTACTGTTGTTGAGAGAAATATCGAGTCTATATTCTAGATCTTCGGCTGGTTGTTAAGATCAACCCTGCAGCTAGGTGCACAGGGAGGGAAGATAAAGAGAGAAATATTTGCAACTAAGTGCATAGATAGAATTATATGTTTTCTTCTAATAAATCAAGAAATGCAGGTCTGGGTAGGTAGCCCGAGGGAGAGGGTGAACCACGCATATATTATTTTCTTTGTGGTCGATGTTGTGTTATTTGTTGTCTGACATATTGTTACTGCATTATTGGGTTAGATCAGAGATATAAATTCGTGAAGCTAAGTATAATGTTGTTAAGCATATCTAGGATTCTATTATGTTGTGTTCTAAGACCATCTTGCATTTCCTCTGGTTGTAGACACCTACATACTGTAACCCCCTATTGCTACTTCGAGTGAGACTGCATCTTCTTCACAAGTGTTGCCAAAAGTGCCAGTAGTTAGGGTTTGTTGGTGTGTTGTAAGAGTTGAACCTTGGTTCTGGCCCTGTGCCAACAAAACCCAAGGTGTCACATTAAAATCATTTTTCCCACTCTAGAGAAATATGAAGGCAAGTTTCTGATCTCCCTCTACTGTTCCATTAGGAATCCAAGAGAGTGACATACAAAAAACTAGAATATATTCCAAGACCGATTTAACTAAGACTAGTCTACTTGCCCTGGAAATCCATCTGTGACTCCAAGATAAGAGTATTTTTTCTAGTTTTTTTATAATCCAAATCCAATCCTCTTTCTTGTAGTCATTTGGTTTTAAAACATAACCTAGATACTTCAACCCTTCTTCTAATGTCTTTTATGAAAAGGGAAAAAGTTGTCTAAAAAGTCCCTTTTCTCCATCTAAAAGTAAAAAAGTAGTGAGGGTGGATTTCTCTTCATTTATGAGAATTCCTATAGATTTGGAGAAGATATTTATGATGTTTTTTAGGGTCCCAACCTCTGATTTGGATCCCGCAGTGAAGATAAGTATATCATCCACAAAAACAAGATGTGTAACTTTAAGAGATGACGTGATTTTAATTACGAGAAAGGATCCTGTTTGTTTTTCCGTGGCAAGTGCCCTACTTAGGCATTCAGCCACTAGGAGAAAAAGAAGATGGGAGAGTGGGAAACCTTGTCTTAATCCCATTTCATATCTAAAAATAGGTGAGACGGAACCATTTATGAGCACTAAGAAGGAGACAGTAGTAATGGAGCACATAATCCATATTATGAAGGGGACTCGAAAGCCTAAATGTTTTAAAAGGAGTCATAGATAGAGCCAACTTACTCTATCGTAGTCTTTGGAGAGATAGATTTTCAGGAAAATACTTTTTAATTTTATGGACTTAATGTTGTGTAAAGCTTCTTGTGCCACCCCTATTGCTTTGTGGATTTGTCTTCCTTCCAGAAAACTGAAATGTTCACTTGAAATTTTTCATAGTGAAATTGGTTTGAAATCATCCAAAGAATCTGGGTTGTCTTTTTTTGGGATTAATTTTATAAAGTTGGAGTTTAGGCTTAGTGGCATTTGACCTGTTAGCTTGATCTCTTCAACTAGCCTTAGAATATCCTGTCTAAGGAGATCAAAGAAGCCTAGGAAAAATTCAATGGTCCATCCATATGGTCTTGGGATTTTTTCCTTTTGAAATCTTCTCATCACTCCTTTTAAATCCTCTAAATTCACCTCCTCTATTATCATTCTGTTATCCTCCTCATTTGCGAAACTAGGGAAGTATTCTGTCATTCAAATCAGTTCTTCTATGGTACCGTTGTTTTCTTCTTTGTAGAGTTCTTGGAAGTACTTTTTCCCTATTCTTGACAATCCTTCAAAGGTATGTTCGTGGGTTCCATATTGGTACTTAAGATTCTAAATGGTGTTAGAACACTTTCTATATTTTGCATAATCTTGAAAAAAAAATTGTTCTCATCTCCACTTTTCATCCAAATGGCTCTACTTTTTAATCTCCACATCTCTTCCTTTTCCTTGATTAGCATGTTTCTCCTTTCTTCCATTTTGAGGAGATTTGTCTTGGCTTGTAACGAAGAAAATCCACCCCCTTATTCCTCTGACAAGAGATTTATTTGGTTCTTCACATTTTTGAGTTCTAATTCCGCCGATAGTTGTTTCTGATAAGCCCAAATCTTTGTTTTTCCTTTAATTGTTTGGAGGTTTTTAACAAAGTGAGCAACAACTGAGAAATTTATTTCTTGAGAAAAGGGGGATTGATTTTCTCTTACCAATTTAGTGAAAGAGTCATTGGTTAACCAAGTCCTGTTGAATTTGAAAGGGCTTGGTGGCTTGTTCGACCCTTTTCTTATTTCTAGAAAAATTTGACAGTGGTCTGATATTCCTCCATAACTAATCCATTGCTTCAATTGTAGAGGATTTTCCAGTAGAGTGTCCTTTATTCAGAAACAATCCAACCTTCTGGCTACACTAGCATCCCCTACTCTATTATTTCTCCAAGTTGGTTTGAGTTTTATAGGCTCAATGTCCAATAAGTTGCACTCAACCATCTTTTGACTGAAAAAAAATGGTCAATGGATCTACCCTCACGTTTGTTCCCCAAACTTCAGAAAAACCCAGGGAAAATTTTAATTCCCCTCCAAGTATAACTTGTTGATCTTTCAAGAAGGATTTTGAGAATATCTTGTCCTAGTAGGGGCCTCTGTTTTGACAGGGTCCGTAGATGTTGACAACGTTAAGAGGATATTCCAATTCCAATGAGAGGACTGTAATACCAATTCTTGATTCGAATCCCCAAGAGTTGATGAATTTTATAGATTGAGTATTCCACCCAATATCTAATCCTCTGTATCTTCCAATTGAACCCAAATATTCGAGGTTCCATCCTTGGAGTAAGGAAATCAGTCTGGATTTTACTTCTTCTCCTTCCCCCATCGTTTCTTTTAGGAGAGGTATATCAGGGTGTTCTAAGTCGATCACCCTCTTTAGGGATGGTCTTTTGAGGGGGACAACCAATCCCCTACAGTTAAAAGAGAAACATTTAATCAAGGTCCCTTTCCGAGGGGTCACCTTTCTCTAAGCACCCGTTAAATAGAGAGTTGTTTCCCAGCCAGGAGGTCACTCTTGGTTTTGTTCTATGCCTTCCAAAAATTATATTTTCTCCCCCGCCCGCTTTTTTTTGTGTTTGACTGCTCCATGGATAAACCCCCCAAACGTCCCTTACTCAATGACATTAAGAAATATAATCTTGGTAGAGGTGGCTGAGGAGGAAGAGGAGGAGTCCTCTTCTAAAGAGTTGGGATGAAAAACTTTTGAAGGGGCAGGTGTAGCTGATTCCACAGGGGTCGTAGATCATAAGGTGAGTAGGGGAGGAAGAAGAGGGGGGAGGGGAGTGGGGGAGAGGGTAGGGAGAGGTGCGAAAGGAAGATTCCTCAACAACTCTTTTCCATTTAAAGTTAAATAGTTTATTAAAATAGTAATGGGTGGAGAAGAGTTTCAGGAACTACCTGAGGACACCAGAGGTGCAAGTCCCGATCCATTCTAGGGAGGGATCTAAGATTCTATTCTTTATTTAGAAGCAATTCTTGAGAAATGATCATGGCATTCTAGTATTGGGGACTCTGAAAAAGTTTTAGTCTGGTATCCTTGTTACTTCTAGGATCGAATACCGTCTCTTGTGGGAACAACAAGAGTTGAGTTTTGAGGTCTTCCATTACCCAAGTTGTAAACTACTCCTTTGGTTCTGAATCGTATCTTACAACTCTTGATCAAATGTCCATATTGGTGGCATATCCTACACCTAAAAGAGATATTTTTGTAGTCCAGTATTTGATTGTAGGTGTAGCTTCCCCAACTGAGATCAACCTCTTCAACAAGACCTTCCCTGATGTTTAAATTGACCAAAATTCTTTCCACCTTCCTTTGTTTTGTTTCTTCAAAGGTCATGTCATCATCTAGGAAGTCGTCTATGTAGTTCCTGATTGATTTGAAGTGCTCGAAGGTCCAAATATGAAAGGGGAGCGTAGGGAGTCTTACCCAAACTTAAATTTTATCCAACCGTTTTGTACTTGCATAAAAAAGTGGACTCTAGGGTTTGAGAAGAAGGGGGGAGTTTTTTATGCTCCATGGTTTTCCTAGCTTCCACTTGGAGTGCTCAAACTTTTGGAAGGTAAAAGTGTACCAATTCCTGTTCAACTCAACAATCTCTGAGATATAACCTAGATGTTCCTTCCAAACATTATGCATCCAATCGATGACATTTTTAACCTAGCGTACTGATATTTCACTTAAAATAGTAACAATGAATTTCGGCATTGCTCATTGTCTATATTTGTGCATTAATCATGTGTGAATCAATGTCACTCACCATCACACCGCTTGTGGATAAAAAACACAACGTCGGGATTTGCAATGTATTTATTAAAATGGTTCTTCTGTAAAAATAGCCAGAACAAAGAGGCTTTCTTCAATTACCACTAGTGGCATGCACAACAATAATAGATCCCAAAATTATAAATGTGATTTCAATAATTACATGTATGAACAATGTCCCTGCCATTGAGAAACAAAAATGCCCAATATGCCAGATCATATGTTCAAAGACCAAAAACAAAATACCCATAACTTCAATAGCTTCGCCTCTTTTCGACTATAGATGTCTTTCAATACAATTACCAAATCATATTGTACTTACATGGTATAGTAAAAATTCGGCTATAAAATATATGATATGTTTTTTGGGGTTTGTTTTCCATGAATTTCACACCTCTTGCTGGAAAATGACTTACAAAGTCGATCATCACTTTATAAATTCAATACTATGCTGTAATGATGTTTTCAACCTATGGATACAAAATAATTTCCAAAGTCAATCACCATGTTGTATTGAAGATTTCAGCATTCAATAGATATTTTGTTGTTGCATGGCTTACTCCTGTTGTGGAGACAGAGATCAATTACCTCCATAATTTCAACCATGCTATAAATTAATTTTCAAAATCAATCACCTGATTGTATTGAATATTTAGGCATTGAATATAAATCTTCTCGCATGACTTATTTATGTGGTGCCAACATAGAGGAATCACACCTGAAATTTGGGCAGACTTGATGTAGAGCAGTTCAACTGATCTAGATTATTTTCGGCATGAAATGAGAGCGGATATATAATAAACAAATGCACAGAGATATCACAGATATCCAATAATATAACCAAAATGTATCAGAGATGCAACCATAAACACATATATACAATAATACATGATTTATATTAATGAAATAAATGTACAAAGACTGTAAAAATATAGAGTGAAAGACTCTCTAGAATGGTGGCAGCTTATCTCTGAGAAGAGATGTGATGGCTACTCGCATTCACAAGAAGATGATTACAATGAGGATATGAAGGCCTTTTTACAATAAACGGGAATGCCAAAAACCCTAGACATCCAAAAACCTAACCCTAGGAGATGAAGCATCAAAAGTCAGCCCCGTTTGGGTAAGTTAGTACATCAACTTCTCGTGGTCGTAACTTTGCATACGCTCTCCATTTTAGGCGCATGATATCCCGTTGGAAAGGTATCATCTAGGAGATTCATTTTGGGGGCTCAAACATGCCTTTGAATATCATTGATAAGATGTATCCCAAAAAACCTTCATTTAGGCCTTTAGAATGGCCCCGAAAGTTAAAAATTGCTAAAAATAGTAAATTGCCAGTTAACTGTTTTGAGGCAATTGGAAAAGGTGGGTGACCATCGATATCCACCTGGATCATCATCGCCCTTAAACCTTTGTGTGTTTCCATTGTTTTTTGTTGATCAATATTTGGTTTCCATTATTCCATGTACTTGGGGCATGAATCTCACGTTTCTTAGTACTTTTACTACAACGCTGGTCTGATACCATGTTGATTTTTATGTATGAATTAATATTTTATATTCGATATGTTATTATAGTGATGATTTTTCCATATATAGAGAACATATGGTGACCATCCATGAAAGGATGTGTCCCTTGGATAATTATTAATCTAAGAGAATATCTTCCCCATGTTGTCCAAACATCAACATTACTCACATCTATTTTGAACATGCTTACAGGAACATGAATACAAATAAAAACAAATTATTAAAAGATGGATTGGCATTGGAAAAATAAGTCTAAAAAATATCAAAAACTTAAATATATGTTTTTTCAAGACTATTAAGTCATGATGAAATATGTTGAATGGGCACTGTAATGGCATGTTTTTGTTTCATATTTCTAGTCATGAATTATATATAATAAAAAATTAATTTTAAAAGGTGAAAACACATTATTGAAATACTAAATATAAAGTATTTTACATTATCATTATTTCTAGTGCTTAAAATAATAAATATCACATTAATTAAAATAATAATGAAATCACTTTAAATTATTTATTGGATTGTATATAACAATAATATTTTTTTCCAAGAACACCTTTGGGGAAAACCCTCTACTTGATTAGAGGTGGGAACATCCCTCAGAGTACTATTCCTCTCTGATTATGGGGGCCTAACCCAATGGGGACATCTAGTGAGGCCCAAGAATCTCAAGAATATAGCTTACTCTATACTTGAACATTGTTAATATTATGGTAGCTGCAAGAGGTATTTACCTCCATGTGTAAACCTGATGAGAATTGAATATTCTGGGAAGAAAGAAGAAACCCTAATGAGTTGGATAATAACCCTAGAAGACAAGTTGGCTCAAGAGGATAATTGGTATTAGGTTATTAGCCTACAAGAGAAGAAGTCAGCCAGAAGAAATATTATATACTAATTAAAAAGACACCCAGAATGAGAAGTCGACCCATGCAGTTAGCCAAAATTAGTATAAATACAAGAGGCTAGTCTTCATTCTAGTAGACATTCTCATAATTGCAGAGTAGCACTTGTGTGCACTACAGTTTCCTAGTTTGTATGCAAGTTTGGAGGAGAGTTGTCGTTGAAGTTGCTGCAGCTAGCAGATTATGTTTTGGCTTGGACTATCTCTTGGTTATGATTTGGACTATCTGATCAACTCTTCTTTGGTGCGCTATCCTTGGGGAAATATGAGATACCCTTTGTTTGGCTATCTATCCTAGGTTTTTATTCCAGAGTGATTCTCTTTCAAGTTTAAGGTGCTCAGAGGGTGGCTTCGACCTATGGTTAGGTGACAATAGTGATATTTTCGATGGTAAAATGATCACATCCATTATATTCTAATAGGTTATGGGCCCACACCTCCTTCATTCAGTCTAACCACTAGAAGGGAGCATATCCATAAGGATATTAATCTCGTTGAAGAACTGTCACTAGGGTTTCTAGCAGGAGTAGTCACCAAAGCATTATCACTAGGGATACTAGCAGGTGCAGTTGCAGAAACCCTAATCCTCTCATTGAGGCACCTTAAGTGAAGGGATTGACCTAATTTCTAGATATACCAGTGTGGCCTAGCCTAGTGAATCTCTTAGTACTCTCAGCAAGCCAAGATGTCAAGTTTGAGTTTTTGGTCAAATCTAGGGTTGACCAAGTCAAGGAGGCCATGACCTACTCCATGAAGTCATAAAACAAGTTAGATGGCTCTTCTAACTTCAAATCATGGAATACAAGGATTGGCCTTATCCTTGCCAAGAATAAAGTGTTGGATATCGTGAAAGGAAAGATCGTGAAACCAGAGTTTGAAGAAGGAAAAGAGAAAGAACCACATAACATTGTAGTTATGGAAAAGTTCAAAGACGGTGACATCAATGCCATGAGTATCATAGTGGACTCTATAAAATACCACTTGATACCCTACATCTCCCATATTGACTCATTAAAGAATATGTATGATGCCCTAATAGACCTCTTCTCAGCTAGAAACATTGGACAAGTAATGAGTCTGAAGAATGAGCTCTGTGACATGAAGATGAATGATGATGTGTTAAGCCCTAATATTGGCTCATTACCACTTAATTGGGGCATATTAGATTAGTAATGTTATTTTATTTATGTCATATTTAGGCCATTAGTTGTAATTTAGATTAGTAATGTTATTTTATTTATGTCGGATTTAGGCCATTAAACCTCCTAGTCTCCTATATATACCAAGGAGACATTTTCATTTTGAATCATCTTGTACTTGAACATTTAAGTGGGG